>BLSH010212870.1:708176-723150 GCA_018402905.1 Glandirana rugosa
ATATGTCATAAAGCATTTGCAACGTTCAAATCCTTACCCGCCTGTTACTTTAAAGTGGTTGTAAACCCCCGTGTAAGTTTTACCTATAGGTAAGCCTAGAATAAGGCTTACCTATAGCTACGGTAAATATCTCCTAAACTTGCACCGTTTAGGAAATACTGTATACTGTGCTGGTGATGTCATTGGCGCATGCGCTGCAAACAAACGCCCCCCGTGCCGTTTCTTTAGGAGCGGGTGCTGTGACTGGCAGCTCCCGTGCGCATGCCCCAGAAGGAAGAGGGGCGAACATAGATGCGGGCTTTGTTTGCAGGTAAGTGTCACATAATGTGCTAGTATGCGATGCATACTAGCACAATATGCTTTTACTTTGCAGGGGAACAAAAAGGAAGAAAAACCCATCAGGGTTTACTTCCTCTTTAACCATTTACCAACCGGATGGATTTCCCCCTTTAGGACCAGAGCACTTTTTGCGATTCGGCACTGCGTCGCTTTAACTGACAATTGCGCGGTCGTGGGACGTTGCACCCAAACAAAATTTGCATCCTTTTTTCCCCACTAATAGAGCTTTCTTTTGGTGGTATTTGATCGCCTCTGCGTCATTTCTGATTGACGTTATAAACAAAAGAAGAGCGACCATTTTGCAAAAAAAAACACATTTCTTACTTTTTGCTAAAATTCAAATCCAAAAAAAAATAATATAAAAAACATTTTTTTCACTGTTTTTGGCCGATTTTAAATAAATAATTATATTTGTGATTTAAAAAAAATTGCAATTGGTGGTTTGCTCAAAAATGGCCGTGTTTACGGATGATGAGAATTCATTTCTGGGGTTTTTATTTTTTTTTATTTTTTACTAGTAATGGCGGCGATCTGCGATTTTTAGTGGTACTGCGATATTGCAGCGGACATGTCGGACATTTTTGACACTTTTTTGGGACCAATGACATTTATTCAGCAATCAGAAATTTAAATGTCCACTGATTACTGTATAAATGTCATTGGCAGTGAAGGGGTTAACCTGGGGGGGGGGGCTAGGGGTTAACTGTGTTCCCTGGCTGTGTTCTTACTGTGAGGGGGCTGGGCTAACATGGGCATGAGAGATCTAACTGATACCAGTGACAGGGAACAGTACATCTCCCCGTTCTTTCCCTGTGGCCGCTCATCGCGGCTCGGCGGACAGTGGGTCCGCCCGAGCCGCGGGCACACTCCTCAGGAGTGCGGCGGGCACGTGCGTGCGCCCCCTAGTGGCTGATCGCATAGCACCGCCTTTTTACGGCAATTCGCGCTCAGCATCCTGACTGCCGCTGTGAAAACACGGCGCGCGGTCGAGAAGTGGTTAAGACACCAGCTGCAGAGCTTACACAAGCATGCCACCTGGTAAAGGCATACCTCCCAACTTGGGAACGAGGGACACCTATTAGCAAAAGTATGTAGGCATGGGACACACCCCCTGCCACACCCCTTAAAGGAGAATTTAAAAAAGAAAAAAAAGTTAAATCCACAAGCGTTTTTTTTTTTTGTTTTTTTTTTACCACTGCTATTCTATTATATTGGCTTTTGACATTTACAGATGCAGCAATTTAGAAATTGGATGAAGGGTTTAGAACTGGGAAACAAAATTTGAAAGATAAAAAGTGCATTTTATATACAACTATATACTGTAGATCAGACCAAAATGAGGGACCAATGAGGAGGAAAGAGGAACTTTGTTCTCCAATCAGGGACAGTTGGGAGATTTGGTAAAGCTGCACTCAGCTGGTGCTTCCAGTGGACATTTCTATGAAAGTGGAACTCCAGCCACAGGCGTCATTACAAATTAATAAAAATAAGTTACTTCTTGCCAGGTGTATTACCTGCTGTGCCCTTTTTACTGCATATTTCATTTGTCTCTAGCTGCTGGGTGCTGCAGCTGGTTCTCTAGTTCTGCCCCATACCCAGGGGGTCCCAGAACTTCTCCAGCCCTGTGAGCACCTCCAGCTGCTGTGATTTGCTATCATCGGCTGGATGCAGGTTTTGCATTTGGCCAGATATGTACTTCTGTGAGTTCTAACATTTTTAGTAAACTGCTAGATGGCGCTTTTTCCTTTTTTATACGCACACACACAGGAGTGGTGGGGGAAATTGCGTGCGATTCAGACAGGAATCGCACCACATTCCTGTTAAAATTGCATGCGATTCTTTGCAGTGCGATTTGCGCCAATTTTTTTAAAGAGGAAGTAAACCCTGATGGGGTTTACTTCCTCTACGTTCCCCTGCACAGTAGAACCATAATGGGCTACTATGCATCGCATACTAGCCCATTATGTGTCACTTACCTGCAAACAAAGCCTGCGCTGTCCCCCGTGCTGGCAGTGTCCATCTTCTACCCCTCTTCCTTCCGGGGCAGCGATCTCTGGCTCTGACTGGCCGGTGTCGCGTGACGTCACTCGCTCATTTGTGCGGGAGCCACCAGTCACCAGCCGCATGGAGGCCGTTTCCTCACTGCGCATGTGCCCGAAATGGCGTTGGCACATTTAGAACACTGTATATCTCCTGAACCGTGCAGGTTTAGGAGATATGCAGGGCACCTACAAGTAAGCCGTATTATAGGCTTACCTGTAGGTTAAAGTGGTTGTCACAAGTTGACAACCACTTTAATTGGTGTAAATCGCACCGCAAAGTATCGGGACTCGGTATCGGCGAGTACTTGACCAAAAGTATCAGTACTTGCCAATAAAAAGCCGGTATCGGTGTGAACCTTGGCACCCCAGATGTTTTGGAACTACATTTCCCATGATGCTCATGCACTCTGCAGTGTAGATGAGCATCATGGGAAATGTAGTTCCAAACCATCTGGGGTGCCAAGGTTCACCATCACTGCGCTAGGCTTTAGTATCCAGCGGGAAGAAATAAATTAATTATAGACTAGGCAGGACAGAGCTGAGCATGTAACACACGACAAGTGGGAGCTTATTTTTATTCCAATGAATTTGCAAAGATTCCTGTGGTTGCCCTGGGCAACATTTGGCAAATGTCAATGTTCTTACTCCATTTTTCCTTTTTTATCCTTTTTTTTTTTATGCTCATCATTGAAGCATCCTAACGTCATCTTATTTTGTTTGATCACAGGTGTGTCCTGCTGAAGAACCTCATCATGGCCGACACCATTCAGATAAGGTACTGTTCACTCTGGAGATGTTTTCTTTCCCATGTCACATCCTATATGTCTGTTTCTACCATGGCTTTAACAATGCAATACATACTTTTATGTACACACATTCAGTAAGGTCGGCCATAGAAGAGTCAAAAACCGAATGTTCTGTCAATTGAAAAATGAAAATGGCGCATACGCTTGTGCCATCATTTTTTCTTTTGTTGTTTTTCAACAAAATCCAGCATGTCGGGTCAGCAGGGTGGATAAAAATCGATGATTTAAAAAAAATCAAAAAAATCTGATTTTTTTTTTTTTTTTTTTTTATTTAAGTCAAATTTTTTTAAATTTAAATCAATTTTTTTTTCTTTAATCAAATTTTCTTGAATAAAATGCTTTTGGAATAAAAATCTAAAGATAGTTTTCTATTCACTATACATTAATAATTTAGTTTATTCAGTATGAAATGGAGCTTAGTTATGTAGCATGAGGCTGTATATTCTGCAATATCTACATTTTTGGTAAATTCATTCAATGACTCCAAGCTCTGCAAGCTGAGATAACATGCACTGCATTGATGCATTCACACAATGTCACAGTAACCATAATGTAAAACAAAGTTCAGGAATATTCTTTTATCCCATTGTTTTGCAAATCTATGTACACTACAAACTGTATGACTGAATCGGTTCTGATATCGCTGTTTTACTAACCTGACAGCTTATTATTCTAAGGGGAAACCTTCATTTTGTTTGCAAATATTAAAGATTCTAACTACCAGCAAAAATAAGTTCTTGCATTTAAAGAGCACCTGTCATTTCAGATCCATCATGGCAGCGCCTGTTAGCGGGCATCCACTCACCTGCTGACGCCCCGTCCCTCACCTTGCTGTGTCACTGCCGCATCACCAGCCGTCCCATTAAAGTGAATGGGACTGTTGGTGAGTCAACAGTGGGTCAGAGGAGGAGCCGCTGCGGGACAGAGATGACAGTTGCTCCTTAAAAAATTATGATTTAACCCCTTCCTTACCCGGCACTTAAACCCCCCTCCTGCCCAGACCAATTTTTGGCTTTCAGCGCTGTCGCATTTTGAATGACAATTGCGCGGTCGTGCGACGTTGTACCCAAATAAAATTTGCGTCCTTTTTTTTCCCACGAATAGAGCTTTCTTTTGGTGGTATGTGACCCCCTCTGCGTCATTTCTGATCGCCGCTATAAACAAAAAATGAGCGACAATTTTGCAAAAAAGAACAATATTTTTTACTTTTTGATAAAGTACAAATCCATTAAAAAATTATTCATCAGTTTTGGCCGATATTTATTCTTCTACATATTTTTGTTAAAAAAAAAATCGCAATCGGCGTATATTGATTGGTTTGCGCAAAAGTTATTGCGTCTACAAACTGGGAATTGATTTATGCCGTTTTTATTATTTTTTTTTTTTTTTTACTAGTAATGGAATAGATCTGCGATTTTTATCGGGACTGCGATATTGGGGCGGACATGTCGGACATTTTTTACACATTGATTGCTTGTGTCACAGCTGGCACGCTAATGATGCGAATAACGAACGACCAAGAATCATTTGGTTTTCAACTCGTCTATGCCGGCCTAACTAAATAAACTAGGAAGTAGTAAGGTTCATTTCACACCATTTGTTTTGTCATCTGAAAACTTGGGCCCTGTTCACGTTCTGTGATTTAAAATCTCCGGCAGAATCAAAGTGATTCCAAATCGCTGGCTAGACACATGAACATTGCAGCCTATTGCAGTGAAATAATAGCTGTTGATCCGGTCCTGAAAGCCCTTGTTCAGTACTGACGATGCTCTGTCTCTCCTTTCCTCCATTGTCACCATTGTCCCCTTCTCATGCACTATATAGGCATGGTCCACCGTTGTCACCATCAGGAAAACTGCACTCAGAAATGGAGTGCATATAAACAGGAAATAAAGTATAACTAAAGCCAATTTTTTTTTTTTTTTTTTTAGTATTGGATAGAGTGGAGAGGGATTACAACACCTGTTGTGTTTTTATTGCTGTCTGTGTCCCCGTTAGGGTGATTCACCCTCTCTTTGTCCTGGTGATTACCACTGAGAGTGAAAGAACAAAACAAACGTTAAAGGGTAAGTTCACCTTTACAGAACAATCTCTAAAGTGAACTTACACAGGACCCCCTCCCCATCGCACCCAGTCCCACTGACCTGTAGCGCGGCAATCTCCTGTTCTGAGCCCTGCTATAGCCGCGTCGCCGGACCAGGGCTTAGAAATCCCCTCGGCTTAATCTCTAAAATGTCCCCCTGTCAGGAGGTACGTTTAGGAGAATTCCAATTGGTCGGCGCTGTCACATGGGTGGGGCCGACCAATCAGAACCCGCGTCAGCGGGGAAGAAAGAGAGAGAAAGCCGAGGGGATTTCTAAGCCCTGGTCCATTGATGAGGCTATAGCAGGCCTCAGAATGGGAGATCGCCATGCTCCAGGTCAGCTGGACTGGGGAGGGGGTCCTGTGTAAGTTTACCATTTTTCTGTAAAGGTGAACTTAAACTTTAAGTGATCACCAAATCACGAATAGAGAGGAAATCGTTCAATGGGTGTGTTCTGTCAGATTAGCCGACCCGTCAGATTTCGTAACTGAAGTGACATTCCATCACGGCCATCTTGGTACACCCCGCATCGGCAACACTAACCTACAATCAGAAGTCGCCAAGCAGACCTCTTTTTACACCCTCCGAAGTCTTACATTCCACACTTATTTTTACAAGTAAACTGAGCTTATATAGTGAAATACAGTATTTAGGAGTCTGTGACACTGTTTTGATGTTGAATTTTAAAGAGTAAGTAAACCCTGATAGGTTTACTTCCTCTTATTCACCTGCAATGTAGAAGCATAATGGGCTAGTATGCATCGTATACTAGCCTATTATGTGCCACTTACCTGCCATCGAAGCCCGCGCTGTCCCCGCAGTAGGAAGCGTCCATCTTCGCCCCTCTTCTTTCCGGGGCTGCGAACTCCGGCGCTGCGACTGCATGCTGTCAGTGAAGAAACGGCACTAACAGTGGAGGCCGTTTCTTCACTCCGCATGTGCCAGATGACGTCAGCACATCTAGTACACTGCATATCTCCTAAACCATACAGGTTTAGGAGATATACAGGGAACCTACAGGTAAGCCTTTTTATAGGCTTACCTGTAGTTTAAAGTGGTTGTCGAGAGTTGACAACCACTTTAAAAGCGGTGGCAAGCCTACTAATCTGAGAGAAGACCACTGCTTTTACAATCCAACATCATAACATTGTCACAGACTTCTAAATACTGTATTTCACTATATAAGCTCAGTTTACTTGTAAAAATAAGTGTGGATTGCAAGATTTCAGTAAGTGTAGAAAGATGTCTGCTTGCCACCTTCTGACTATAGTCTTTCTGTGGCCGAGTGCGGGGCGTAGCAACAGGCTGTGACAGAACGTCACTTCTGTTACCAGATCTGACGGGTCGCCGAATCTGATGGAAAAGGGGCACTGGTTTTGGTGGCTCAGGTGACTACTAGAGATTTCCTTTCACTTATGAAGAAAGAAATTTAAAAAAATCCTCCAATAGGACACAGAAGGTAAATATAACCTGACAGGGGTTATAACTTTCCCTTAAAGTAGAACTATAAGCAAAACTTTTTTTTTTCCATTTTGGACTGAGTAAGGGAGGGTTATAACCGATGTTAGATTCTGTTTTGCCGTCTGTGGCTCATTGCGGAGATCTCCCTTCACTTCCTGTCCCACAGCCAAACAGGAAGCGAGGGGAAATCCCTTCCTGCAAATTAAGGGAATTCCCTGAGGACCCCCCAGCTCACCAGAACTAGTGTCCCATCGGAAGATTTCCCCTCTATTACATTTCTGGGGACAATCCAAAATTTGGGATTTTCTTTTACTTTGACTTTCAATGATAATGGTAAACAGGACAAATGGAGAGGTGAATCTCCTTAACAGGAGAATAGACAGCAATAAACATTTACAGCTGATCTAATCCCTCTCCACTCTATCCAAAACTAAAAAAAAAGTTTGCCTTATACTTTATACTTTTAAGCTGGCCATAGATGATGAAATGTTCTTTCTTACAACCACAGGTCCATCCCGGCTCGGAGAATACAGTGATTTTTGCTAGCGGCTGTAGCCGCTGGCAATAATCGCATGTAATAATCCTGCATGCTGGTTGTACCAATCAGCTTGCCTATGCATGGTTCAAATCTCGGCCAGTTCCTGCTGAACCGTCTATGGCCGGCTTTACTCTATCCAAAATTAAAACAAGTTTCGTCTTTTTTTTTTTTTAATGCAAAGAAGCTGCAGAAGATCAACAGCAACAGAGGGTCAAAAAAGTTAGTAAAAGATAAGCCTAACTAAATCAGTATATAACTTATTCTTAAAAATACTTCCTACCTGTCCTGCTTACCCTGTGATCTGTGTACTTACCTATTGTTTATCCAGTGCAATCATGTGATCATGCAGCTCCAGCTGCCCTGTGTAAAGGGAGCGCTCAACAACTGCTGTGAATTCTCAGAGCTGTGACATCACCCATAGACTCCCATGGCCCAGTTGTTGCTGGTTCTCCTTCCCTGCAGCATCTGCTCACTGACATAGGGAAGCCAGAGCTGCAGGATTACATGGCTGGACCAAAGTGGATTGAAGTGGTTGTATTCCCTAAAATGTGATTTCTCTTTCGTTCTTTGACAGACGCAGCCTCTTAATCTTGACATGTGGAGTATGCACCTTTTACCAGGAGTAGACTAGGCAGAACGTAGTTCAGACAAAAGCAAAGCTAGCCCCTCCCAGGGGGCAGTCCTCACTCAGCATAACCCCCTCCGCCCTGCTAGCACTTCCGTTTTTTCTGCCTAGTGCAAGGAGTAGGACCTGGCTCCCTGCTGGGATCTGCGGTTCCCCAATTTTTTTGTTTTTGCTCAAGCTATCTGATGAAGAATGCAATCAAGCAGCTGGCTGGGTGACAGGCTGGAGATATCTAGGTCCAGGTAGTCTCCCCAGCGCGGCTGACGGATGCGAGCCGTCCCTTAGCTGCACGCAGGGTCGGCTGCATCAGGCTCCATTTCACACGGGGCGGCCGGCGGGTTAAACGTCCCATTAGTGCACTGAGTGACCGGGCTGCGGGCTCGCGTCGAGGTGTTGCATGGCCGGCAGCTCACTCCCCACCTGTAGGGGCGGCAGGTCTGTCTCGGGTGGCTACCTGCTGCGCCCGTCTGGAAGGGTGAGTACGCTTTCCCCCTCCCCCCCTGCCGCATCCCGCCGCCGTTACCTGCTTTTCTGGGCCGGCCGCCATTTAGCCATAGTCGCGCCCATTTTGTGGCTCGTCTGGCCTCTAGTGACCGCTCGGGGGCCATTTTTGGTGGGTCTCCAGGCTGGCAAAAAGCATGCGTCTTGGTGCCGTTTCCTCTTCCTGGTCGACGCGGTCGGCACATGTGGTGGGGCCTCACAGGCAGCAGCAGTAGCAGCAGAAACGGCTGGAGACCGGACGTTCAGCAAGTATAGCTGGCTTCTCCCTGGGGTGCTGGTGGTGGTGCGGTGTGGTGCGGGTCCTCCTGAGTATTTCTGGCTGCTGTGCGGGGGCAGCTTGAGAGCTGGTACTGTGGCAGGCTTTCGGCCTGTAGGCCTCACAAGTGTCCCGGGGGGTGGCACAATGGCGGCTGAACCGGGGGTGTCTGTCCCGGAAATCTCCTCTGAGGCTCCGGCTGCGCTGGGACCTGTAGTCCCACTGGATAAGTTAACTTCAATTCTGGAAGAATTTCTTGCTCGGGTTGAACCGGTCCGTGGTAGGGGGGTGGCGAGAAAGCGCCCACCCCCTCCTCCATCCTCAGGGGAGGATTCGGAGCCGGAATGGGGCTATGTGGTGACAGGGACCCCCGTGGACCTGTCAGATGTGGAACTGGACCCTTCTGATGGTGAGGAGGATCAGGGGGCTACTATAGCGCGTGAAAAGGCATTGGTGGGCTCCCTGGTGGCTGCCATCAGTGAGACGCTGCGTTTGGGCCAGGCTGGGACACCACAGGAGGTGGCTTACGCCTTTGGGTCCCACAGGCCGGCTCGGGCTCCTAAGGTTTTCCCTTATGTGCCATATTTTGATCAGTTTGTCTACAAGGAATGACAGCGTCCTCAGAATTCGTTCGCATTGCCAAAACGCTTTTCTGTGCGCTATCCTTTTGAGGATAGCTTGTTGCAGAAGTGGGTGTCCCCCATGGTAGACATGCCGGTGGCCCGCCTGAACAAGGCTATCACTATTCCAATGGAGGGTTCTCCATCGTTTAAAAATCCAGCTGACAGACGGACGGAGGCGGTGTCCAAGGCTATGTTTCTGGTGGCGTGGGCGGCCATGCGGCCGGTACTCAGCTATGGTAGCGCAGTCACTCACGGAGTGGGCGGCAGCGTTGCGCAAGGATTTGGGGGACCTCGTGGTTCCTTCGGAGTCGGTGCAGCTGGCTGACCAGCTTGCGCAGGGTCTCAGGTACCTCTGCGACACGGCCTTGGACATAGCTCCAACGCTGTCAAAACTGGCAGTTTTTGCGGTCATCATTAGACAGCTGCTGTGACTGCGGGTGACCATGCGTCAAAAAAGGGCCTCACAGACCTGCCGTTTCAGGGCGGTCGGCTGTTTGGGGCTTCCCTGGATGAGATCATTAATGATTTCACAGTGGGGAAGAGTAATTTTCTTCCAGAACCCAAGCGGCGGGAGCAATGGCGAAAACAGGGTCCCTCTTTCCCTACCCAGAAGCGTTTTTTTCGTGCGCCCGGGCGCGGGCCTTTGGTCCGGCAAGGCTGCCGCAGGGAATCAAAAGCGTCCCTGGCAGCGCAAGTCCGGAAAGGCGGAGGAGAAGCGTGTCCGCATGATGGGTTGCCCCCGCCCGACGCTCGGGTGGGGGGTCGGCTTCTGGGGTTCGCGGCCCGGTGGACCGCCCGCATCTCGGATCTTTGGGTGCGAGAGGTGGTGTCGTCCGGGTACAAGATAGAGTTCTGTACCCTGCCCCTGGACAGGTTCTTCCCCTCAAATCTGAGACTCCCTCCCGGGCATCGGCAAGCTCTGTTTGGGGCTGTCCAGGCTCTGTTCGATCAGGGGGTGATTGTCCCGGTCCCTCCTGCGGAACGGTTCCGCAGGTTTTATTCAAACCTCTTTGTGGTTCCAAAGAAGGATGGAGTCAGACCGGTTCTGGACTTAAAGGCGCTCAATCACTTTTGTTCAGGATGGAGTCAGTCTGTTCTGTCGTGGCCGCGCTGCGCCAGGGGGATTTCCTGGCTTCTCTGGACATCAGGGACGCGTATCTTCACGTTCCCATTTGTGTTTGGCATCAGCGCTTCCTGTGTTTTCACGGTGGGGGACCTCCACTACGAATTTGTGGCTCTCCCCTTCGGCCTAGCCTCCGCTCCGCGAGTCTTCACCAAGCTGTTGGCTCCGGTGCTGGCTCTGCTGAGGCAGGGGGCATTGCTGTGGTGGCGTATCTAGATGATCTGCTCCTGAGGGCGGAGTCGGCTCCTGCTCTGGAGGACAACGTCACTATCACCCTAGATTCCCTGCGGGACTTCGGCTGGTTGATCAACCTTCAGAAGTCGACGCTGGTCCCATCGCGCCGCCTAGAATATCTGGGCCTGATACTGGACACAGAGCAGGCGAGGGTGTTCTTGCCTCTGGCCAAGTTGCTGATGCTGCAAGCAGCAGTGCGGGCCCTGCTGTCACGGTGGTGGTCTTCCGTACGTTTTTGCATGCGGGTGTTAGGGCTCATGGTGTCGGCCTTCGAGGCGGTGCCGTACACCCGGCTCCTGCAGCGGGCGATTCTGCTGCAGTGGGACAAGTCTCCGTTGTCCCTGGATCGGGTGATCAGGCCCCCGGTGTTGAGTCTGGGGAAGTAGTTCCTTCCCCTGGAGTGGTCGATTGTCATGACGGACTCCAGCCTATTGGGCTGGGGAGGGGTCCTGGGGCGGTTGTCTGCTCAGGGCCAATGATCATCGGAGGAGTCCCGCCTTCCAATCAATGTGCTGGAACTGCGGGTGATCAGGCTCTGCCTCTCCCACTGGTCGGGGAGGTTGCACAGTCGACCTGTTCGGGTTCAGTCGGACAACGCCACGGCGAGGGCGTATGTGAACCATCAGGGCGGAACAAAGAGCTTGGCAGCAGCTTCGGAAGCGGCCCACATTCTGAGGTGGGCAGAGCATCACGTGCCAGCAATCTCCGCCACTTACATTCCGGGCGTAGAAAATTGGCAGGCAGACTTCCTCAGTCGCCAGACTCTGGATCAGGGAGAGTGGTCACTGAATCCCGAAGTGTTCCGTCAGATTTGCCAAAGGTGGGGCACGCCAGACGTGGACCTACTAGCGTCCCGGTTCAATCGCAAGGTGCAGACCTTTGTGTGCAGAGCAAGGGATCCGTTGGCGGACGCCCTTGTGGCTCCATGGTCTCGGTACCGGCTTCTTTATGCCTTCCCTCCTCTCAAGCTTCTTCCGTGCCTGTTGTGCAGGATAGAAGCGGAGGGGATTCCGGCTATCCTGGTGGCACCGGATTGGCCTCGGCGTCCTTGTTACGCCGACGTGGTGCGGATGGTAACGGATGTTCCCTGGCGGCTCCTGCTACGCAAAGATCTGCTGTCGCAGGGACCCATCCTGCATCCTGCTTTACCCTCGCTGGCTTTCATGGCCTGGCTATTGAGTCACAGGTATTGAGGGATAGGGGTGTCTCTGAGTCAGTGATCCCCACCATGCTTAAGGTGCGTAAGTCCACTTCACACAAGATATATCACCGCACCTGGAAGGCTTATATTGCTTATTGCGAGGCAGGGGGTGCGTTCCTTTTCGGTGGCTCGGGTGCTGGCTTTTCTTCAGCAAGGCCTGGATCACAAACTGTCATTGAGTACACTCAAGGGGCAGATTTCTGCCCTGGCGATTCTTTTTCAGCGTCCGTTAGCGATGCACTCTTTGATTCGTGCATTTGTACAGGGGGTACGTCATGTGGCCCCTCAGGTGGGGTCGCCCCTGGTGCCGTGAAATCTGAACTTGGTACTCTCAGTACTGCAGAAGCCGCCATACGAAAAGATCAGAGACATTTATTTGCAGCTGCTCTCGCAAAAGGTGGCCTTCTTGGTGGCCATCACATCCACTAGGCGGGTGTCTGAGTTAGCGGCTTTGTCTTTTAGGTCTCCCTACTTGGTCCTGCATATGGATAAGACGGGCTGCGCCCATCTCCTTTGTTTCTACCGAAGGTGGTTTCCTCTTTTCACATTAATAAGGACATTGTCCTTCCTTCTTTGTGTCCGCGCCTGTCACATCCTAGGGACATTGCTTTGCATTCCTTGGATGTGGTTAGGGCCCTGTGGGTGTATTTGAAGGCCACTGTCTCCTTTCGGAGGTCGGACGCGCTGTTTGTGATGGGGGATGGTCCATGCAAAGGGCTGGCGGTCTCGTCGGCCACTATCTCCCGTTGGATCAGACAGACTGTGACCCGTGTGTATGAGGTTCGGGGTCAAGTACCCCCTTTTCCGGTCACGGCTGATTCCGCCAGGACGATAAGTACTTCCTGGGTTTTCCGACATCAGGCGTCGGTGTCTCAGGTGTGCAAGGCTGCCACTTGGACCTCTGTACACACTTTTTCTAAGTTTTACAAAGTTGATGTGTCAGCATCTGCGGATGCTGCCTTTGGTCGCAAAGTTTTGCAGGTGGCGGTGTAGGCGCATCTGGCGCCTCCCAGAGAGTTTTCCGTTGGGTACAGTTGTTGTTGTGTTACCCACCCCTCTTTTGTTGACATTGCTTTGGGATGTCCCCACATGTCAAGATTAAGAGGCTGCGTCCGTCAATGAACGAAAGAGAAAATAGGATTTTTTGACTTACCGTAAAATCCTTTTCTCTGAGTTCATTGACGGATGCAGCACCCACCCCTCTGTGGTTTCTGTGTTTGTACTGCTCTACTGAAGTGCTAGCAGGGCGGAGGGGGTTATGCTGAGTGAGGACTGCCCCCTGGGAGGGGCTAGCTTTGCTTTTGTCTGAACTATGTTCTGCCTAGTCTACTCCTGCTAAAAGGTTCATACTCCACATGTCAAGATTAAGAGGCTACGTCCGTCAATGAACTCAGAGAAAAGGATTTTACGGTAAGTCAAAAAATCCTATTTTTTTACCTACAGGTAAGCCTATAATAAGGCTTACCTATAGGTAAAATGAATATCTCCTAAACCTGTACGGTTTAGGAGATATTCCCCCTGCAAGCAGCCACTGACGTCATGACATATGCACAGTGATGTCCCGGCGAAGGCCCGCCGCACATGCACGGGGAGTGACATCTCGCGGCTCCGACCACTCACAGCGCCGGAGCTGGGTGCCCGGTAGGATCCCCCGAGGGAACATGGCAGCTCCCTCTGCAGAGGCCAAGCATCCCTGATAGATCTTTGTTCTAAGGTTGGTATTTCATAATGAGCTAGTATGCGATGCATACTAGCTCATTATGCCTTTTGCCTTGCAGGTTTTTTTTTTTCTTTTTTGGATACCTGGGGATACAACTGCTTTAAATTCAGTTCATACATGGTGAGGCAGGTTATGTAGGAAAATGGGGAGGGAACTTTTTTAAGAATTGTATTAGATAGGCTTCTCTTCTGCTTTAAAGCGGAGTTCCACCCAAAAGCTTTAAGTGTAGATGACCCCCTGACATGCCACTATTGGCATGTCATTTTTTTGGGGTGACACTGTTTTCACAGCGTCCCAGCTGCACTTCCTCTCCTGGCTCCACTGAACCAAAAAGAAGTTCACCTCCATCCCAGCGATCTCTTCTGGGACATGTCACAGGTCCCAGAAGATACACCGGCCATTCACAAAGAGCAGGGAGCCCACACTTGTGATGCCGGTGCCACACGGAGGAGGGGGAGAAGAGCGAGGCAGTGGGCGGCTTCATCGCTGGACCCTGGGATAGGTGAGAGTGTGATTCTTAAAAGTCAGCAGCTACAAGCCATGCGACAACAGCGCGGCTTGCAAACTACTTCTATAATAGAAGTCAATGCAAGCCTCTCTGAAGTCACCCCCAAGTAGTACAGGAACCTTTTTCTAAGATGGAGTGACTTGAGTCGCTCCTATTAGAATGGTTCCATTGTACTGAATGGAGCGCAACTTGTCAGGCTGACAAGTTGCCTGACCGGTTGCCCCTGTTTGAACCGGCACTAACAAAGGTCACTATTTTTGTTCTGTTCTTCTTTGTGGCCATTTGTGATATGTGACCTCCTGTGATTTCTTGTTTCCAGCGAGGAGTCAGTCCAAACAATCACTATTCCTAAAGAAACCAGCCTAGGCCTCAGCCTGACTGGAGGGAACAGCAGAACAGAGGGGCCTTTAATCCATATTAAGGACATAATCCCTGGTGGAGATTGTCACAAGGTAAGAATCTTGTCTTTTTTACTTCCAAATAGCTGAAATATATACAGTATCTCACAAAAGTGAGTACACCCCTCACATTTTTGTAAATATTTTATTCTATCTTTTCATGTGACAACATTGAAGAAATGACACTTTGCTACAATGTAAAGTAGTGAGTGTACAGCTTGTATAACAGTGTAAATTTGCTGTCCCCTCAAAATAACTCAACACACAGCCATTAATGTCTAAACCACTGGCAACACATTTGAGTACACCCCTAAGTGAAAATGTCCAAATTGGGCCCAAAGTGTCAATATTTTGCGTGGCCACCATTATTTTTCAGCACTGCCTTAACCCTCTTGGGCATGGAGTTCACCAAGTCGATAAAGGTTGCCACTGGAGTCCTCTTCCACTCCTCCATGTCGACATCACAGAGCTGGTGGATGTTAGAGACCTTGTGCTCCTCCACCTTTCGTTGGAGGA
>BLSH010212870.1:723160-733232 GCA_018402905.1 Glandirana rugosa
GAGAATATGAACAGTGACCTACAAGTCGTACCGTGGAATACCTTTTCTTGAGAGACTCCTAGACTTTTTTTCTTAACAACGGGATTTAACAACGGGATGTATTTCTACCGGATCCGATATTCTTCTAACGGGTCCTTAGTCTGCTTGTCTTCAGCAAACAGCTTGCATGCTTTCTTGTGCATCATCTTTAGAAAAGGCTTCCCTCTGGGACGACAGCCATGCAGACCAATTTGATGCAGTGTATGGTCTGAGCACTGACAGGCTGATCCCCCACCCCTTCAACCTCTGCAGCAATGTTGTCAGCACTCATACGTCTATTTCCCAAAGACAACCTCTGGATATGATGCTGAGCACGTGCACTCAACTTCTTTGGTCGACCATGGCGAGGCGCTGTTCTGAGTGGAACCTGTCCTGTTAAACCACTGTATGGTCTTGGCCACTGTGCTGCAGCTCAGTTTCAGGGTCTTGGCAATCTTCTTATAGCCTAGGCCATCTTTATGTAGGGCAACAATTTAGGGCAACAATTCTTTTTTTCAGATCCTCAGAGAGTTCTTTTCCATAAGGTGCCATGCTGAACATCCAGTGACAAGTATAAGAGATTGAGAGCAATAACACCACATTTAACACACCTGCTCCCCATTCACACCTGAGACCTTGTAACACTAACGAGTCACATGACACCGGGGAGGGAAAAAATATTTACAAAAATGTTAGGGGTGTACTCACTTTTGTGAGATACTGTATGTGTGTGCTGTTTTCATTCTGTTTAGGCAGTCTTGTAATCTGCGGCAGGACAGCACAGGCAGGCAGGATCACATACATGCACATCATCCTGACTCTTCCATGTTAGGAGCACAGACAACACTGCTCCTGCGACTTCTGTGTCCAACAGCTTCCAGTACCCGGCCACTTTGAGCGGCTTGGGGATAATGTGATCGC
Organism: Glandirana rugosa; assembly: GCA_018402905.1. Lineage (NCBI taxonomy): Eukaryota > Metazoa > Chordata > Amphibia > Anura > Ranidae > Glandirana > Glandirana rugosa. The sequence goes on from BLSH010212870.1 coordinate 724,100, forward strand.
TGTGCGATCACATGATCACGATGTCAACAAAGCTGTTATGAATACATTTCATTCATAACCGCTGTTTCCTATAGTGATGCTGTGATTGGCCCACAGCTATCACATGGTACCTGGGCCAGTCACAGCACCCTGTACCTTGTATTATCTGTGAGCCAATCACAGCACACAATAGTAAATCACATCTTTTTTATAAATGTAACCCATTCATGACAGTTCAAATCATTGCTTTTACAGTGATCATCACTGTAACGACAATTAAAGTGTAAAAAACAAAAAACAAATCCCTGATCACCTCCACTATGTTGACACTGAACTACTTTGATGAAAGTATGTAAAAAAAAAAAAAAAGTTAAACATTGAATAAATTATTTTAATTTGTTTTTTAACATACCTTCATCAGTCAGTAAATCTGATCACCGGCACACCAGTCTCATATGATGACGCTATATTGCACTGGTGACAATATTGTGTAAAACTGAAAGATGGGGCTAAGAAGGCACTGATGGGAGACATCTGCTGGTGGACACAGCTATTGCCTCATACAGATCCTGGAACCTCAGGGTTCCCAGTAATTTTCTAATGGTAGAGCTTGCCATGCCTCCGACATAGTTGAGACTGCTACAGGCAAAGCTGTGGACGTTCCCAGCCTTTCCCAGCTTGCAGACACCCCCCTCAGGAGGCGTTTGATCTGGTGGTCTGGTTGATGACAAAACGCATAAGAGCGGAGACTTCCGGCACAACATCCCTTCCGTGAGTTGGAGCGCACACCAGCTCCGGATTACACCGGAGCAGCAGCACTACATTACGAGTATTGGTACATTATCTTATATCTAATATGCTGGGCAGGCACATTACTTTGTGAGTGATATAATCTTTATGCTTTTAATGAGTTTAAATAAATATGGCGCAGTTATGCTATGATCTTTCCTATGGTTTATTTTCCTGTAACTACATGGGTGAGTGGACCAAAGATACCTGAATAGCGGTATAGTGTATAGGAAATACCCTCTGAAAAATCTTGTGTGCCCCACCTCAGTATAAGCTGGGGGGGGGGTTAACATCTACGGTAAGTGCATACCCTGGTGGGGGCACTGAAGTTTAAAAGTGGTGGTGATTATCTGAATACACAAGGCACTTTATTTGGAAAATGTATTTAAAGGGACAGTCACTGGTTTACATTCATGCACAGGAGCACTTTGAAGATCTGGATGGACTTTTGTAAATGCACTTTTTATGATTTTTGTTTATGACTAGATACTTTTAATAATTTTTAGATTTACATTTATTTGATTGGTATAGGGGTAAGCACATACCTTTTTTATTGGTTTAATGACACTTAGTAGTTCCAATGCATATTTTACCTGTGTTCTATTGAGGGAGTTAAAGTGGTTGTAAAGTCTCAAGGTTTTTCACCTTTATGCATTAAGGTGAAAAACCTTCTGTTCTGAAGCTGTCCCCCAAACCCCCCCTTTTACTTACCTGAACCCGATCCTTCCAGCGACGAGAACGAGCCCAGTAGCTCTAGCCGCTGTCTCGGGTCCTCATTGGATAGATTGATAGCAGCAGGAGTCATTGGCTCCCGATGCTGTCAATTAAATCCAGTGACACGGGAGCCTAGGGGCGGGGCCAAGTCCTGCTGTCTGTGTCAATGGATGTAGCAACAGCACTCGGGAGCGTGCCCGCACAGGTGCCCCCATGGAAAGTGCCTCTCTGAAGTGGCACGCAATAAAGAGGAGGAGCCAGGAGCGCTGCCAGGGGACTCCAGAAAAGGAGGATCGGGGCTGCTGTGCAAAACCCTTGCACAGAGCAGGTAAGTATAACCTGTTTGTTATTTAAAAAGAAAACAGAAACCTTTACAATCACTTTAAGTGAATTTACCTTTAAATCCTGACTTGGGCAGTTTTTTTTTTTTTTTAAAGCCCGGTACACACACTTAGTTTTTCAGCGGGTTGAACGAAACAAAAAAATGACTGCTCTGGTCGGAGCCGCTGTACTAACGACCCAGACATTAGTACAGCAATCTCTCCTGCTGAGCTGTTCCCTCACCAGAACACTCCGGTCAGCGTTCTCTGCTATTGGCTGAGAGCGCTGATCAGGAGCCGGTTTTCCAGCATGCATGTCCGACAGAAGCTGACCGAACAGCCGGCTGCCATACACACAGGCCGAATGTTGGCCGGCTTTTATTAAACTGGCCGATGTCGCCCGGCATTTGCCCTGTGTGTACGAGGCTTTAGGCTAGGTTCACACTGCTCCGATCACAGAGATCGCATATGATTTCGCACCGCACTGCAGTGTGAACCATATGCGATCTCTGTGCGATGCAAAATCAGCCATAGAGATTGTATGGCTGAATTCGCATCGCAATCGGAGCAAACTCGCACAGGACCCTTTTTTTTTCGCAGGGTCAGAATCGGATCGCATGGTGGTTCACACCATGCGATCCGATTCCTGTGCGAGTTTGCAGTTCGCAGTGCGATATGCGTACTCATTTGGGGGTGTCATTAACATTGTATTGACACTCCCCAGAGATCGCATATGGCAGTGTGAACTGCCGATCAGAGACCTGCGATGCGGGAACCCGCAGTGAATTCGCAGGGTTCCCGCACCGCAGCAGTGTGAACCTAGCCTAAGGGTCAGATTTGGGACGGTGTTCAGTGCTGACTGTGGTCCGGTTCCTCCTCCCTTCCTATCCCAGTGACCGGTGTCACTGAAGCGAATGGAACAGCAGCTGCACAATAGAATAAATCTTTACAAAATCATAGATGTAAATGTCCTTCTAGTGATCACATCTGTTAGAATACCTTGGAATGATTATTTTTCCTGAAAGCAACTTCATTTGTTGATCTGAATCTAGGAACACAATCAGGGCCTTCTAATACCATGGAGATAAATGAACTCCTCTTTGTGAATCTTCTGCAAGCCACATTTAGTATGCAATAGAATTTAATTCAGTTAATTTAACTCAAGGACAGAAATGATCGCATTAACGGCAACGCACTTTTTATATACCTAACAAAAGCATGTTTTCTTTGAATGGCCTTTGCTAACTGCATGATTATTAAAGCCTAGTTAAACTCTCAGTTTAAATTGGTTAAGTACACTTCTTTTTGTTTATCAGACTAAAACGTGTTCAATGTCTAAGGCTAATTCTACAGCAGGGCGCCCGAGTGGTAGCGGTAAAACACCGCTAATTTGCGGCAATTTACTGCTGTTATAGCGGCGCTTTGGCAGCAGTGGGGCAGAAAAAACAACTGAGTTTCAGCGCTCCCTCTCATTTGTCCTGTTTACCATTACCATTGAAAGTGAAAGAAAAGGGAAATTCAAAAATTTTGGGTTGTCCCCAAAAAAGTAATCGAGGGGAAATATTCCATTGGGGACATTAGTTAGAGTGATCTGGGGGGTCCCTAAGCAATTCCTTTAATTTGCAGGAATTGCGTTTCACTTCCTGTTTTTGCTATGGGACAGGAAGTGAAAGTAAATCTCCACAATGGGACACAAATGATGATGACTGGGGTTATAACCTGCTTCCTTGCTCTAGCCAATGTGAAAAAAAAAAAAATTGCCTATAGTTCTACTTGAATTCTGTGTTTCCTGACAATAGGAAGTCTACACTGCAGTTTTTTGTTTCTCACCACTAGAGGTCACCATTAGCCCATTATTGTTCGGAATCCATGTAGAATTATACAGCGCTAGAATCGGATTGCAGATGAATTGATTCATAATGAATACTCGCTTTTCACTTCTTATAACGTGAAATGTGAATAGTACAGCACTGACATTTTAAAATTAGAAAATGTTTTATTGGGTATCAAATAAATAAGTAAGAATTCCTCATTTTTGCATCATGTGTGGAGCCGTTTATATCTCTCCCTTATGCCTGAGATGAGCTGGGTCTAGAACTGTCAGTATATAGAGCATCCATACAAGCCAGATTTGTTTGCAGTAGGCGTTTTAACTCTGTTTTTATATTAAGTTAAAGTGTTTGTAACCCTAAGCAAAAAAGAGAAATCCTGTTCCTTTATAGCAGGTTAACCACTTCAGGCCCGGAAGGATTTCCCACTTTAGGACCAGAGCACTTTTTGCGATTCGGCACTGCGTCGCTTTAACTGACAATTGCGCGGTCGTGCGACGTTGTACCCAAACAAAATGTGCGTCCTTTTTTTCTCACAAATAGAGCTTTCTTTTGGTTGATTTGATCACCTCTGCATCATTTCTGATCACCGCTACAAACAAAAAAAGAGCGACAATTTTGCAAAAAAAACACAATTTCTTACCTTTTGCTGTAATACATATCCAAAAAAAAAAAATTTAAAAAAATATTTTTTTCATCGGTTCTGGCCGATTTATATACTTCTCATATTTTTGGTAAAAAAAAAAAAAATTGCAATCGGCGTTTATTGATTGGTTTGCGCAAAAGTTGCTGCGTTTACGAATGATGAGAATTAATTTATGGGGTTTTTTTTTATTTTTTTATTTTTTTTTTTTTTATATTTTTTATCAGGACTGCGATATTGGGGCAGACATGTCAGACCATTTTAACACTTTTTTGGGACCAATGGCATTTTATACAGCGATCAGTGCTATGAAAATGCACTGATTACTGTGTAAATGCCATTGGTAGAGAAGGAGTTAACCTGCAGGGGACGTTTTAGGGGTTAACTGTGTTCCTTGTGTGTGTTCTATCTGTATGGGGGCTGGGCTGGCTGGGGGAGGAGAGTGATCGCGGCTCCCATACACAGGGAGCCTGCGCTCACATCCCTTCCCCCTCTGTCAGAATGGAGATCTGTGTTTACATACACGGATCCCCGTTCTGTCACTGCGCGGGGGGCCATCGCGGGTAACCGGCGGACCTAGAGTCTGCCCTACCCGCTCCCTGGCCCCCCTGGAACACAGTGAGCATGCGAATGCGCCTCCGGAGGTGCGCGCACGCTCACAGTGCGTTATATCGCAGCCGCCGTCACCTGACGCCGATTTGCAATATCGAACCAAGTTGCCGCCGTCAAGCCACGGCGATCAGTCGGCAACTGGTTAAACAGCACAGTGCTACAACTAAGGCTGTTGCTGAAACGCATCAGCTGTTTTGCTTGTTACTCTTTGTAACCAACCATTAAAATCACTATACGGACTACAGAATTGCCGGCTCAATCCTTTACTTTGACAGTGCTGTCTAACCTGTCCATCTCTAGGCTGTAAAAAACCTGGCTGATCCTGCTGGTTCTGCCCTCCCCCAGTAAACTGACCACGGTTTATCATGGCTGCTGAGCCCTGATACCGTGGTCAGTTTACGTGCCTCTGTCATCAACAGCTCTCCTCTGTCCTCTTCCCCCTCCCTCCCTGCCTGTTAGCTCCTGTGTCTGTATGAGCTGTCTCCCCCCAGCCACTATTCATATAAAAGTTTTAAAAATATCACTGGCAGCCCTTCTCTTGTATACAGCAATAATACACTAAGTGTTTTTTTAAAACAATGTCCCTAAATACGTTTTTGCCATGTATCTTCAGGCCGGTCACATGACTCCCGACCGATCTGCTACTCCGATTCAGGGCTACAGTGGGAGGGGCTGAGCAACCAGCACGGCGGTCACAAGAACTCCCGGCTGATGTCAGAAGGAGATCTCGGCCCCTCCCGCTGTAGCCCTGGATTGGAGTAGCAGAGCGGCCAGGAGTCACGTGACCGACCTGAAGATAACAAAAAAAAAAGGTATTTTAGAGGCAGTTTTTAAAAAAAACACTTACAGAGAGTGTTGTTGCTGTATACAAGAGAGGGGCTGCCAGTGAATCTACCTCTTTGGGTAACAACCACTTTAACTCTGTTAAATGCAGCCCAAAAAGTTTTGGCCGGACTTGCACTTTAAAGGATGTATCCAGGAAACCTAGACCTTTAGATGGGGAAGTGAGTGTAACATATGCTTCATACTTCCAGTTTAGAAATAGGCATCTTTGCTGACCCATCAGTGGTTTTGCGCTCTGTGTACTCTGGAAGGAGGAGACTGCGTGTGCTTTGCAGTTGGAGGTCCAGCAGCTGTTGGAGACGTAAATGCCAGACCTGAGAAGGCCTTTCGGTTCTGATCCTGAACTCCAGAATTGTCCTCAGTCAATTAAAGCCACACAAGAAAAAAATATAGATCTTTTGGTAGTGAGCCTCCGCACTTATAACAATGCACGTTCATGGTTGGGCATATACAAGAATCTGAATGTTCAAGCCCAATCCTGGGGAAGGGGAAGCTCCGCTTGTTCCACCCCCTTCCACTTTTGGTACTTTCTGGAGGGGAGCTGGTACCTGGTTTTGACAGGTACTCGTTCCAACTTCCGGGTAAGATCGCCGCAGCGATCTCCAAGCATTTCAGCCCCTCCTTCTTCCTCCCGCTGCCTTCTGGGACACACATTCACAAAGCGCAGCATGCGCAGTAGGAAACCGGCTGTAAAGCCTGAAAGCTTCACTGCCAGTTTCCCTTACTTACAATGCTGGCGCCTGCACCTGAAACCGATTGACGAATCAGCTTGGGGTGCTGACAATGTGAAATCCCTAGACTTGTTAGTGTTCTTATATTAAAAGTCAGGAGCAGCTACAGTATTTGTAGCTGCTGACTTTTAATTTTTCTTTACAGACTGGAGCTCCTCCTTAACCACTTCCCGCCTGGCCTATAGACAAATGACGGCCAGGTGGTGGCTTTGTTATCCTGACTGGGCGTTTATTGTCAGTCTGACCCACCGCATTACCGATCTCAGAAGCTCTTTACCACGTGATCAGCCGTAACTACTCGTGGCTGGTCACAGTGTAAACAGCAAGAGCCGTTTGTTGGCTTTTCCTCTATTGCGTCTGCAGAGGTGAGTAAAGGAGAGCCGACCGGCCGCTCTCCTGACAAGGGGGGATCTGCACTGAACGTTTATCAGTGCAGCCCCCCCCCCCTAGGATCGCCACACTGGAGCACCAGGGAGAACGCCCAGGGACCACCAGGGAGACGATCTGGAAGCCACCCAGGGACCACCAGGGAGCCCACCCTAGACCACCAGGTAAGGGGCGTACAGTGCACTGTAGGGGTGGCACTGTGCCCATATGTGATGCCTGCCAGTGCCATCCCTAACAGTGCTATATCTCAGATGTAGAAAATGTACTTATTTAGAAAATTTTGTGACAGAAACAAAGAAAAACTTATTTTTTTTTTTTAATTTTCGATCTTTTTTTATTTGTAGCGCAAAAAATAAAAAACGCAGAGGTGATCAAATACCACCAAAAGAAAGCTCTGTATATGGGAACAAATTGATAAATATTTTGTTTGGGTAGAGGGTTGCACGCCTGCACAATTGTTCAAAATGCAACAGCGCTAAAAGCTGAAAATTGCCCTGGGCGGGAAGGTTGGTAAGTGCCTGGTATTGAAGTGGTTAAAGAGGTTGTAACCCTAAAAAAAAAAAATCCTGTTTCTTTGAAGCATGATAAATAGCATGGTGCTTGTGCAATGTAACTTGTCTCTTTCTATGCTATAATATACCTGATTGATCCTGCCTGTTCCGGTGTCCCATATGTGAACTGACCACGGTAATCATGGCTTCTAATCCATGATACTGCAGTCAGTTTACGTGCCTCCGTTATCCCGCTGTGTTAGAATCTCTCCTCTCACCCCCTCCCTGCCTGTCAATTCCTAGTGTGAGAGCGATCTCAAAACCTGCCCCCCCTCCCCTTCTGCTGCTATTTCATGTGGCAGTACAGTCAGTGAGTACCATTACTGCCAGCTCCCCTGTTTATAACAAGGTATAATAAACAGTGTCCATGTTTTTTCAAAATGAACCTTATTTCAGAATGCTATTGTGCGGTCACGTGACCTCACGCCACTATTCCCCTGATCTAAGGACTACAGTGGGAGGGGTTGAGCAGACAGCACAGCGGTCACGTGACCTCTTAGCTGATGTCAGAGGGGAATCTCGGCCCCTCCCGCTGTAGTCCTTAGATCGGGGGAGGAGATTGGCGGGAGGTCATGTGATTACACAGCGGCGCTCTGAAATAAGGTATTTAGCAGCATCATACTGTACACTGTGTATTATACCTTGTTAGAACAGAGGGGCTGGCAGTAGTGGTACTCACTGACTTACAACCACTTTAAAACATAAACTGTGTGCAGGAAGGTGTTTTATTACAGAAGTGATGTACTATGTCTGCCTTACAATAAAGACGTACTTTCCTTCTCACTATCTTTTTAGGCCTCTTTCAACCGGGAGCATCCGCTCTGCGGAATCCGCTTGCTCAGCGGTGGATCTCTCCACTGATCGTCGCTGAGCTGCTGGATGACAGGTCCGTGTCCGCTCCACTGTGCAGAGCAGACACGGATACAGACCTACTCTCCTCTATGGGACAGCCGGATGGAAACAGACCGCCTGTCTATTTCTGTCTGAAGCCATCTGCAATCCATCTGGTGAACAGAATCAGATTGGATGGCGGCAGGAGTTAGTACTTGTGTCCGCTGACATCTGCCGCTCTATAGAGGACAATGCAGGGTCCGATTAGGTGCCCTGCATGCCAGTGACGGGGCACCATTCCTCCCACAGACGCCAGTGACGGGGCACCATTCCTCCCACAGACGCCAGTGACGGGGCACCATTCCTCCCACAGACGCCAGTGACGGGGCACCATTCCTCCCACCGACGCCAGTGACGGGGCACCATTCCTCCCACCGACGCCAGTGACGGGGCACCATTCCTCCCACCGACGCCAGTGACGGGGCACCATTCCTCCCACAGACGCCAGTGACGGGGCACCATTCCTCCCACAGACGCCAGTGACGGGGCACCATTCCTCCCACAGACGCCAGTGACGGGGCACCATTCCTCCCACCGACGCCAGTGACGGGGCACCATTCCTCCCACCGACGCCAGTGACGGGGCACCATTCCTCCCACCGACGCCAGTGACGGGCTAAAGTCACCTTCCTAGTCACGAAATAACAACCATAGTCACCTTCCTTGCCACGGGTAGTAACCGTAGACACCCTCCTCACCACGGAGCAGTAACCGCAGACACCCTCCTTACCACGGGGCAGTAACCGCAGACACCCTCCTTACCACGGGGCAGTAACCGCAGACAGCCTCCTTACCACGGGGCAGTGACCGCAGACAGCCTCCTTACCACGGGGCAGTGACCGCAG
>BLSH010212870.1:801649-823270 GCA_018402905.1 Glandirana rugosa
AAAAGAATTTTTTTTTTTTTTTTTTTTTTGGAGACAGGATTAAATGATGGGAGCCAGCAGAGCCTCTCCTCATTTACTAAGCCCTGGGGAAAATTCCCATGCAAAGTTCAGCTTCCCCTGCAAAGTGAACAGTCTATTTGCCTTTAGTAAATAAACCACCCCAGTGTCTACTTCGTGTTTGTTAAAATCTTGTCATAGTTGAACTATAGGATGGTGCTATGCACAACAGCACAAGCATGAAAAGCTAAGGTCACCTGTGAAATGTTTTTCTGGTACAATAGTTTTTATTGGGTAAAACAATGCCAAAATACAGGTCTGAAGAGAAGAAAAGCAAAATGACCCAGCACAAGGGAACAAATCATCATATTTCACGTAATACAAACAAAACACTTTTTTCAAAGTGTAAAAGCAAATAGTAGAAGCATCCGGCATAAGTTCCAGAAGTGGGAATGGATAACTTGACTCAAAGGTCCAAGACATGGTGAGACTAACAATCAAAACAAAAGGAAAAAAAAAGGTGAGGGGGATGGAATAGCGAGGGACAGGATGGTGGAGTGGGGAGAAACAAAGTGAGAAGTGGGAAAAAAAGGGAAAGAAAGGAGATGTAGAACTAGGCCAGGAAAAGGAAGGAGAAATAGTCGAGACAAGAATGGAAAAGAAGGTGGTGTAGTCTTGGACAAGAAAAGAGAATGGGGCCTGCGGGTTGGGTGGTATATCAGAATGGCCTGGAATACCCAAGCTGGTCGGGGGCAAGGTAGGGAAAGCATAAGATCACCATGGGTCCCACACTATAAGGAACTTAGCATGAGAGTCATAAAGTACACTGGTCATCTTCTCATGTAGCATGAGGGGTAGTCAAAATGCTCTTCACCTCTGCAAAACCATCCGAGGGCTCCCACCAGCCTCTCGTGATCAAGAGGTAGGTGGCCAGCTTTTGTTGGTATGAGAAGGGCCTGGGAGGGGGCAGTGGAAAAGGGCATGCCGGGCATCTTTGTGGAAGGGTACATGAAAAAGGGTTGAAAGGAGGCCATAGACCCTAGACCAGAATCCCACCAATCGTGGGCATGACCACCAAATGTGAATCTTGTCTCAGCGTTGGCCACATCCCGTGAAGCATCTATCGTTGTACAATGGGTTTGAATGAGCTATGCGTGCCGGAACCCAATACCAGTGGAGGAGAGCCATTATTGGCCACCTCCTTGGTGACCGTATTGGAAGAACATTTGGCGATGGATGACCAGGCCTTGCTCCAGTCCTCTAAATCTATAGAGAATGCCAAGTCTCGCTCCCATTTGGAGAAGTACAGGTGGGAGTGATACAGGCCCCCCGCGGGCAAAGAGAAATAAATAGAGGAGATAGTGCCCCAGGTCCAAGGTGGGTTAAGACACATACGTTCAAAGGTCGTTGTCTGGAATGGGAAAGATGAGTTACAGCGGAGAGCTGAAATCCAGTTTCTGAGTTGTAGATAACGTAACCATTCCATGGGGGTGCGTCGTGGGTCTCGTGAATAGAAGCCCAGCATGGGAGGGTGTGGGATCTTAAGAAGTGACGTACCTGTGGGCAGCCATGAGCGGTCCACCAGGCAACTGTGAAATGTTTTTTATCCACATGAATATCACATAGCCAGAGCACCTGCAACATGCCCAAAATTTAGCTCTTTTCTTTATCTGTCCCCAAACGCTTAAAGGGTATGTCTGCTGATTGAAGAATCACTGAATTTAAAAAGTGAACATTTTCTGTGCATTAGAAGACATATAAAAATGTTAATTATGTCTAAGCGGTACCCTGAAAATGTAGCCTTTTTTGTTTGGAATCTCTTCTAAAAAAATAGCAGTGTACTTTCTGGTATGTGAGTCTATCTAGGCACTTCACATATCTGTAGTGTGAGACCTTAGGCACTGCTGCCTCTGATTGCTAGTCTCAGGAGATCTGAAGTGAGATTTGGTGATGTCACTACAGTGCTGCTCACTTTTCTCATTGCTGGAGGCTCTGACTTGATGAAATAAAGTCATGAACACCTCCACACAAAGACACCATGGAAAACAAAGGGGTTGCTTTACTAAAGCTGGAGAGTGCAACGTCTGGAGCAGCTCTGCATAGAAACAAATCAGCTCCCAGGTTTTATTGTCCAAGCTTAATTGAACAAGCTGAAATTAGTGAAGTTGATTGGCTACCATGCACAGCTGCACCAGATTTTGCTCTCTCTAGTTTAGGTAAATCAACCCCAAAATGTGGCAAGACAGTAATGAAGAAAAGATCAACTGTTGGGAGACTACAGGCAATACTGGTGACTAGTCCTTTTCATTTTGCCTGCCTGCCAAACAGGCCAGGTTTGCAGGATAACTAAAATGCATCACAGGTGATATAATTTGCTGCTCAGTGATTGCAATATTCTAGTCTGCATCTCTCCAAGGTAATACTTAAAATCTGGCCTGTTGGTGGGTCCTGAGGACCGGAGTTGACAACCACTGGCTTACAGAGTTCAATTCCTCTTTAACCATTTGCCGACTCCCGACCGGCGTCTGACGGTGACAGAGTGGCTCGATATCTCAAACCGCCTTTATATGACGGCGGCTACAAGATCCCGCACTGTGAGCATGCGCTGCCAGAGGCGTGCTCACTGTGTTCCGGGGGGGCCAGGGAGCCGGTAGGGCGGACTCGATCGTCGCCAGCTACCCGCGATGGCCCGCCTGCAGTGAAAGAACGGAGGTCCGTGTAAGTAAACATGTATATGGAAGCCATGATTACTCCTCTCCCCCTGCCAGCCCAGCCCACATACAGTTAGAACACTCCCAGGGAACACAGTTAAAGTGGATGTAAACCCACCACCCACCCAGTATAAACTAATGACACAGTATTAATGTATACATACATGCAAGCCTCCTGCATCGATCCCTACCTTTCAAATGTCCTGCCAGTAAGCACTAGCAGCTCTGTAAAACTCTGAAATCAGAGGGTGTCAGTGTTTGCTGGAGTTTGGTGGGTGGAGTTGTGATGTCACAAGCCTCCCCACCCACCTCTATACTGAGACATTGAGGAGGGAGGGAGGGGGGGTGTAAAACTTTCTCTGCTGTGTGAAGGAGATAAGCAAATTGCTTGTCACTCACAGAGCAAAGGGCTGATCGACTGTGTATTTCCCTGTTAGTCTGACTTTCTCTTCCTGAAAAAAGATAAGCTGATTACTCACAGTTGGATTAACACTTTGTGGCAAGACTGGGCACAGATGATATGACACGCTATACTCTACCAGGCAGAATTATTACATTTTTTTTTTCGGGTTTGCATCCACTTTAACCCTTAGAGCACCCCCTCCAGGTTAACCCCTTCACTGCCAATGACATTTACACAGTAATCAGTGCATTTTTATAGCACTGATCGCTGTATAAATGGCAATGGTCCCAAAAAAGTGTCAAAATGGTCCAACATGACCGCCACAATATCGCAGTACCGCTAAGAATCGCAGATCGCTGCCATTACTAGAAAAAAAAAAAATAACCCCAGAAATGAATTCTCACCCGTAAACGCGGCAACTTTTGCGCAAATCTATCAATAAGCGGCGATTGCGATTTTTTTTTACCAAAAATATGAGGAAGAATATAAATCGGCCAAAACCGATGGAAAAAAAATGTTTTTTTATATATTTTTTTGGATTTGTATATTAGCAAAAAGTAAGACATTTTTTTTTTTTTTTGCAAAATTGTCGCTCTTCTTTTGTTTATAGCGGCGATCAGAAATGACGCAGAGGTGATCAAATACCACCAAAAGAAAGCTCTATTTGTGGGAAAAGAAGGACGCAAATCTTGTTTGGGTACAACGTCGCACGACCGTGCAATTGTCAGTTAAAGCGACGCAGCGCCGAATCGCAAAAAGTGCTCGGATCTTAAAGTGTGAAATCCTTCCGGCCTGAAGTGGTTAAAGTAGTGCTAAACTCTCAGCATTTTTTAGATTAACACATTGAACACAATAAAATAACCATTTCCCATTAAAGTCTTTGTTGAAATTCTTATCCCATCACTTGCAGTTTACAACTTTCAATGCTTCTGGCTCCTGCTCTCTATGCTACTTCCCTGAACCTCCGGTCTTCACTGGAAAGCGTTAAAGTGGTTTTAAAGTCAGATTTAAAAATAAGTGGCATCCCCTCTGTTATATGAAGATATAAAGTACTGTGTCAGTTTTTCTAAAATTATGAGCCTAAACACCTTTTTGCACAGCTCCGCTGTGCCGTCACGTGACCTCCCTCTGCTCTCCTTCCCCGATCTAAAGAGAGCAGTGGGAGGGCCCCTCTGATGTCAGCCGGCCAGCAGAGGGAGATCACGTGACCGCACAGAGGAGCTGTGCAAGAAGGTATTTAAGGTTATCATTTTAGAGAAACTGACACACAGGACTTCATATCTTCATACAACAGAGGGAATGCCAGTTATTGGTAAATCTTACTTTACAGCCGCAGGGATTAGCGGCGGGAGGGGCGGGGAGGAGATCGACTCTCACACACACAAATGACAGGCAGGGGGCGAGACTCTGAGGACGCAGTGGGATGACAGAAGCACGTAAACTGACCACGGTATCATGGATCATGGGGGACACAGAAACAGGCAGGATCAACCAGGTATTTTATAAGCATAGAATGGTACATATGATACTGCAGAAGCACTATGCTTTTTATTGTACGTTACAAGAACAGGATCATTATTATTATTATTTTTTTTTTAGGGATACATCTGCTTTAATTGTGGACAGTGCAGTCTCCAGCCAGGTTGTTAGCTTGGAGAAGGGGGGGTGGGGTTCTTGCCATACTAGATAGGGGCTATGTGTTTCTATTGCCGCACAAAGTATTGGCGAGACACACATCTAGTCCCTTCATACAAGGGCGGCTCCATAGGAAGCTGCAAGAAAATGAAAGCACACTGAAACCGAAAACCTAGGGCAGTAGTCATGGCGCTAGCCTAATCTGGAGCATAGGCAAGGATTAAAAGATAAAGATGCTGCATACTCAGTAAGTGATTAAATTAGTTGCTAAAAGTGAATGAGGGTTTAATATCACTTTAAGTGTTTGCTAAATGCTGGAGGAGTTCGCAGGACCTCTGCTGGTGAAAACTTTGCTCTCGGTTTCTTGGTTTGCACACCTACTGTGCCCATTATGAGGGGTTTTAATGATTTTATATAATGGAGAATATAACAGGAGGAGCTGGAACACACAGTGGTGGGCGAGAACACCAAAACACAGTCAGGAAAAATGGCAGGGAGATCTCAGTGTTGGAATATCCAAGACTTAAACGAAGCTGGGTGCTTAAAACAAAAAACCTTTTAAGCCATACTGACCTTTTTTATGCAAAAAAAAAAAAAAAAAGTAGTAATTCATGTTGTAAACTCAAGGCCTTGGGAGCTCGTTTTAATCATTTGCCTTGAACAGATTTCAACGTGATTGTAAATTCTCATTTTATTAAGTTAAAAAATAGCAAACACGTTGTGCTTACCTGCTCTGTGGGGTTGGTTTTGCACAGAGCAGCCCGGATCCTCCTCTTCTCGGGTCCCTCTTAGGTGCTCCTGGTCCCTCCCTCTTGTTCAGTGCCCCCACAGCATGCAGCTTGCTATGGGGATACCCAAGCCGAGCCACAGCTCCCTGTGTTCATTCCGACATCCCAGCCCACAACCTTTCTCTCCTGGTTCGCTGACTGACTTTGACAACAGCAGGAGCAAGTGGCGCCACGCTGCTTTCTCAGCCAATGAGGAGTAGAGTCCCAGACAGCCGAGACACTCCTACAACATTGCTGGATCTAGATGGACCTCAGGTAAGTATTAGAAGGGCTGCTGCACACAGAAGGCTTTTTATCTTAACCACTTCACAACAGCCCGCCGTCATTTTACGGCGGTACTTTGCCGTTGAATACCGTTGCTATGGTAGGCTACCATTACCCGGTATTTTTGAAAACGGCAGGCGGTCCTCTTTCGGATAAATGTGGTCTCTGCGGCGGATTCGCCGTGTGATCACTTTTATTGGGAGAGGGCTCACCCTCCCCTCCCACCACGCTCTGGTCATCTCCGCTGCTTACCGGACCCGCCGGTAGCAGCAGAGACGATCCGATCCTCTGGCCTTAGTGCCTGGATGCTGACTGAGGGGAAGATGGCCCCCACTCGGCTCCATAGCATTGCAGGGAGGAAGCGACGTCAAATGTCACTTCTGCCCTAAGCTCTTAAAGGAGATTTTTTTTTTTTAAGTGTTTTTTTTCTTAATTGCATTTAAGTGTAAATATGAGATCTGCGGTCTTTTTGCCTCCAGATCTCATATTTAAGAGGTCCTGGCATGCTTTTTTCTATTACAAGGAATGTTAACATTTCTTGTAATAGGAATAAAAGTGATAATTTTTTTTCTAAAAGGACAGTGTAAAAGTAAAAAAGTAAAATAAATAAGAAAACCAAAAATTTAAAGTGCCCCGTCCTGCCAAGCACGTGCGCAGAAGCAAACGCATACGTAAGTCTTGCCCGCACACGAAAATGGTGTTCAAACCACACATGTGAGGTATCGCCGCAATCGTTGGAGTGAGAGCAAAAATTCTAGCTCTAGACCTACATTGCAACTCAAAACTGGTAACCTGTAGAAATTTTTAAACGTCGCCAATGGAGATTTTTTAGTACCAAAGTTTGTCGCCATTCCACGAGTGGGCGCAATTTTGAAGCATGACATGTTGGGTACCAATTTACTCGGCGTAACATTATCTTTCACAATATGGAAAAAAATGTGCTAACTTTACTGTTGTCTTATTTTTTAACTCAAAAATCGCACTTGTAAGACCTCTGTGCAAATACAATGGGACATAAAGTATTGTAACGACTGCCATTTTATTCTCTAGGGTGTTAGAAAAAAAATATATATAATGTTTGGGAGTTCTAAGTAATTTTATAGCAAAAACAACTGATTTGAACTTGCAAACAGCGAATCTCAAAAAGAGGCTCAGTCCTTAAGTGGTTAATACATAGAATGCATTAGGATAAAAAAACCTTATGCCTTTACAACCACTTTAATTTCCGTTTGCTGAATTCATTCCTTCATATTCACTTGCACAGTATATGTTGCCTCAAAGCATGGCTCCTGGGCTTGCTGGGGAAATAGCCTGACTATATCAGAAGCTTTTTGTCACATATCTCAAACTGGAGGATAATGTCTGACTCTTGACAGATTGATAAATTTAATTTATTTTTGTGCAACATCAAGAATGAATGACTCAGAATATTTGAACAATATAGGTACGATAGATAAACACTTTGCAGATGAAAAACCTGCAAGACTGTACTGACTCTTTCCAAGAGATCTCTACCTAATGCACACTCTTCAGTGTGAAATAATTATTCTATTTAAAATGTTAAAGTGGTTGTAAAGGCAGAAGGTTTTATATCTTTATGCATTCAGATAAAAAGCCTTCAATGTGCAGCAGCCCCCCTCAGCTCCCCTAATACTTACCTGAGCCCCCTCTCGGACCAACGATATGCACGATTGCCTCGGCCAGCCGGTGCTCTCCCTCTTGATTGGCTAAGGCACAGTAGCGGTGCCATTGGCTTCCACTGCTGTCAATCAAAGTTAGCTAGGCAATAAAGAGAGAGGGGGGGCAGGGCCGAACCATGGCTCTGTGTCTGAATGGACACAGGGAGCTGCGGCTCAGCTCGGGGGGATACATATATTGATCAATAAAGGTGATTTTACAGGAGTGTGGCCATTCTGACTTTTTCACTATATGCCCCCATAGCAAGCTGCGTGCTGTGGGTGCAGGAGAGAGGGGCCAGGTGCTCTGACGAGGGACCAGAGAAGAGGATCTGGGCTGCTCTGTGCAAATCCACTGCAACAGAGCAGGTAAGTATAAAATGTTTGTTATTTTCTAGAAAAAAAAAAAGAGACTTTATTATCACTTTAACCTGTCATCAATTCCTAATGGTGCCCATACACTAGACGAAAAAATTGTTTGAAAATCTGTCATGTGGACAGTTCGTTTGTTTTTCGTCCACTTAATGAGCGTACATTGAAAATTGGTTGTGACGAAACGCGTAGGGAGGAGTTTTTGACGTGACGCAAGTGTATGCCGGGACGCAACGTGAACGCTGGATGTTATCCACACGATACAAGCGTGCTTTTTACATGGATATTGTAAGTGTTCTACCCTTTATTTAATAAATTGGAATGAAGATTACTGCACCATGAGGTTTATTCCTTTATGTTCCATGGTAATGGTTGTGGTGTGGAGCTAACGGCCGGAGTACCAGGAGTGAAGTGTTGGGACCCAGGTACCTAGACCTATCTCTCTCTGCTTGCTGGGTTAACATCTATTGAAATCAAGGGATCTACATTTATTATCCAATGTCTGTTTGACCCTTGTCATGAGGATCCAAAGAGGAGGATTAGCAGCAGTGTGATGGTGGTGGTTTCCTCTCCTGTCTGTATCCAGTGGCTTCTTCACTATATGTGCTGTAATTTATGCTAACCATGGACTGATGTTCAATGGACTTATTTGCTAAGCGCTGCACCAATCTTTTATTATCTTGTGTTGTTGTTCATCAATATTGTGCTGGCTGCTTTATTAATTTACATCATTATATACTAGGGATAATTAGCGCAGCGGTTACTTATATTTTGTGACAATTTCGAGCCAAAACATCAAAGAAAAGTTTTAGAAAACTTTTGCAGAGTGCCCAATTAATTTAAAAGGTTAATGTGTTTGTTGCCTGGTAAAAATGTAACTGTTAGTACGGCGCACATGTGACCCAGAAGCAAAAAACAAGCAAGAAACTGATTCATTTATATGCGTTGAACGATTTATCGTTCGATATTCGGTTATTACATGGTGGCAGTATCTTTTGCTCTCACAACCGTGTGTTTGTTTTTCGAAGAAGCATTCGATTTTTCGGCTAGTGTATGGCTAGTATAACTTTTTATTGTTGTGTTGTTTGTATTTATAAAATCAATAAAAAAATAAATAATAGCATGCATTTCTGCATGTACTTTAATCACATTTTGTGTGAATGAAAGTTAAGGTGATGTGAAGGGTCTGTAATACTGGAATGCATAATCCTAATCAGCAACTTGGCTACAGTATGAGTTCTGTAATACAACTTGTTTTGCAGGTACAGTCATGTGATCTCTCAGAAATTGATATTACCCGACTGAAGAGAGAAAGAGATGAGGCACGCGCCCAGTTAAAAATGCTGAAGGTAAGCAAGGAATATAATATTTGCATTTAGCGTATTTTAGGTATGTTCTTTTCCTATAAAAGCCTGCCTTGTGTGGACATCCAAAAGCGCTGAAAATGCTCCTGGGCGCTGCCATCTTGGAAGACTTGCTATAAGTTTTGCCCTTGCCCAGTCTGCTTCATAAAAGGTTATGTAGAGTAATGTGAGGTGGAGGAGCTGTGCCAACACCTGGGAAGCAAGCTTTGTTGCTCTCAATACTCTCCTCCTCTTTTGAGAGAGGAAATGCCACAGGATGAGGAAGAGTTGGAAGCTGGGGAGCATCAAGAAACTTCTATGGATGGGTCCTTCCATAAGGAATCTCAGGGACCAGGGCTATATCCTTCCTTGTGGATGTGGTATACACCAACCTTAAAGTCATTGTAAAAGCAGAAGGTTTTTTTTTTTTTTATCTTCATACATTCTATGAATTAAGATAAAAGCCTTCTGTGTGCAGCAGCCCCCCTCAGCCCCTCTAATACTTACCTGAGGTCCCTCTAGATCCAGCGGCATTGCAGGAGTGTCTCGGCTGCCCATTGGCTCCCGTTGGCTGAGACAGCAGCACGGCGGCATTAGCGCCCACCGCTGTCAATCAAGGTCAGTCAGCCAATGAGGAGAGAAAGGGGGTGGGGCCGGGCCGAAGCTCCATGTCCGAATGGCTCAGCTCGGGTGCCCCCATAGCAAGCTGCTTACTGTGGGGGGCACTCAACAGGAGCGAGGAGTCAAGAGAGCCAAAGAGGGACCTGAGAAGAGGAGGATCGGGGCTGCTCTGTGCAAAACCAACTGCACAGAGCAGGTAAGTATGACATGTTTGTTATTTTTTTTTAAAAAAAACCAAGACTTTACAATCACTTTAAGCTGCTGCTGCCAGAATCCTCACTGATTGTTGGTCTTGGAGGCCACCAAAAAAATCCCAAATCTTTCCCGGGGCACCCTTACTTGCCGGAATTTATATATGCTGATTCAGCTCATCTGGAGAAGATGTTTTCACTGCCGAAGCAGTTTGCTCATTAGTACCCCTCAGAGGAGGATTTCTTCAAGAATTGGGGTTCTCTAGCTGTGGACCCAGTTATTTCCTACTTGAAAAAAATCCTGACGGTCCCAGTCTTTAACCAATTTCTGCCCGCGCTATACCCTATAAACAGCTGCAGCATGGGTCTCCAGTTCTGGGAGGACGTGCCCTGATCATTGGTGGCCTGATTATCAGTGCCAGCTCATCAGTGAAGAAGAAACCTTGCTTATTTGCAAAATTTTATAACCGAAATGAAGAAAAATGTTTTTTTCGTTTAACAAAACATAAAAACCCCAGTGGTGATTAAAGCGGCGGTCTGCCTGGAAAAAAAAAATTACAAGTCAGCAGCTACACATACTGTAGCTGCTGACTTTTAATAACAGGACACTTACCTGTCCTGGAGTCCAGCGATGTTGGCACCTGCCACCGATCTTCAGATCGGGGGTCGGGTGCAGCCACGTCCATTGCGGGTAAGGGAAACCGGATGTGTAGCATTGCAGCTTCACGCCGGGCACCTTACTGCGCATGAGCGATGCTCCGCTGCGCTCTGGTATTGGCCAGGCGGCCATTAGCAGAGCGAGGAGGGAGCCAGGCTGCTGATGTCAGCGCCTGCGGCTGCTGGCCCAAGCTCCCGGATGTGTGGAAAAGGACACCTGTCTAAAGACAGGTGTCCTCTTCCCCCTCCCCCCAAAAGGTGGCAAATGTGACACCTGAGGGGGATCCAACCAGCGGAAGTTCCACTTTTGGGTGGAACTCCGCTTTAAATCCCATCAAAAGAAAGCTCTATCTGTCTAAAAGAAAAATATAGATATGTCATTTGGATACAGTGTTGCATGCCTGAGTAATTGTCATTTAAAATGTGGCAGAGCTGAAATTGGCTTGGGCAGGAAGGGGGTGAAAGTCCCTGGCAGGGCCGCTGAAAAGGCAGTAGAACTTGTCCTGATGTACTGGGCCCAGGCCTCATCAGCTAAACAGGGGGCCCAGGCAGCTTTATTGTTCATTTCTTCCTAAATGAATAAATTGATTTTACTAGACCACACCCCCGCTCCTATTTGCTTACCAGGACTTAAATTACATCTCCCTGGGCCCCATCATGTCAACAGATGGGCCTAGTAATTGGGAGCAGAGGAGGGGCTTTTTTTTTTTCATTTTTGGGGTGTAGGCGGATAAAGTCAGTGCCGCTGTTTCGCTGCACCTCAGGGGGGATGGAGGCGGGGTTGGGGGGGCCCCATCAGGAGGGCTGTGTGGGGTCCCATGATTTCTAACAGCAGCCCTTGCGCTTGTTATTGAGGTGGTTAAAGAAGACACCATAAAAAAGTTAAGAGGCCCTCTTAGGACATCCTTCTATCTGATAGGAGTGCCCTTCAGCTTGCAGTAGCTCCAGTGAAAGAAAGGCTACAAGCCGGAGTTTCCCTGTTATGCTTTATGCACTCAAGAGTATCTTTAAATGTGGATCTTTGTTGTGCACATCGCTGGATTGCGATCAGGCTTAAGTATGTATTGGGTGGGGGGGGGGGGGGTGCATGCAGAAGGTTTTTACCTTACCGCATAGAATGCAGTAGGGCAAAAAACCTTCTGCCACTCTAACATTCTAAACAATCTGTAAAAGCACTCGTTCATTTTTTATCTATGATAATGCAAACGCACATACGAGGTGGTATCCAAAAGTTTAGAAACTAGCTCTACTTTATCTACGTTTACACACTATCACCTTCAAAATAGTCCCCTTCTACAGCAATACAGCGCTCCCAGCGTTCCTACCACTTCTGGAGTGTGTCCTAGAAGTCTTCTTTTCGAAGCGCGTCAAGCACCTTCTACGATTCGCGCTGGATCTCCGCAATTGTGTCAAAACGATCTTTGAGTTGGTTTTTCATCTTCAGGAAGAGGGTGAAGTCTGCAGGACTCAAATCTAGCAAGTAGGGTGGGTGTGGAAGTGAGATCATGTTGTTTCTGGTGAGAAATTCACGTGTGAGGAGAGCTCAGGGAAAGGGTGCATTGTCGTCGTGGAGCAGATGCAGTAACTCACATGGTCAGAATAGCACCAGTTGCACAGCTCCCGATGTGCACAGGACGATGTCTTTTGGTACACTGACTCATGAAGGTCGGGGCGTCCTATGACTGTGCACGCAGCCTTGTGCTGCCATCTGTTGGTGTGTTACAAAATTAGTCTCAAAACGTCTTTGATACCACCTCATAAAAACACGTTAATGTATATGAAATTAACTCTGTAAACAAAATAAATAAATTATTCCAAAAAAAAGTCACAGCAAAGCCCAAGTAAAATGCACTAAAAAAGCATTGCAACTGCATGTAAACACACAGGGAACGCCGGGGATTTTTTTGCGAAAACAAGCCCTTCTATGTATTTCATTTGTATATTTAGCTTTTGGCCTGGAGTTTAGTTTTAAGTCCTGTAGCTTATCACTTGTTTGCTCAAAGTTGAACTGACCTTGGTTGCAGATGCTTGATGTCAAAGTGGCTCTTTTCCTTCAGAACTGCATTTGTTTCTGTATTATCTGACGTCGATGGGGTGATCATGATATAGTCAGAGTTGTGATGCAGCATGTTGGCCACTTTTTTTCCTATAACTCAGTGAAAGAATCTAGTTATATATTGGCTTACCAACCAAGTAGGAAGATCTACCGGGGCATTCGAATGACAGTGGATATAAAAAGTGTACACCCCTGTTAAAATGTCGGGGTTCTGTGATGTAAAAAAATGAGACAAAGATAAATAATTTCAGAACTTTTTCTACCTTTTAATGTGACCTATAAACTGTACAACAAACTGAAATCTTTAAGGTGGAGGGAAGTAAAACTAAAAAACTAAAATAATATGGTTGCATAAGTGTGCACACCCTTAAACCAATACTTTGTTGAGGCTGGGTTCACACCTATGCGAATTGGATGCGGCTTAAACCGCATCCAATTCGCAGGACACTTGAAAACACATTGTTTTCAATGTGTCCGGTTCACATATGTGCGGTGCATTCACACTCCGCATTGCACAAAAAATGTGTGCCTTTTCTGTGCAGTGCGGTGCGAATTCCCAGCCCGTTGAGTTCAATGGGAGCGCATCTAACACGGAGATGCACTCCGCACTGAACGGGGATATTTCCCCTGCTCGTGGCTCCTCCCCATCTCTCTTCCCGCAGCTGCTGCGCTGTGGGAACGGACAGGAGCCGCCGAACGGTGGCTCCGCCCCTTTCCGGCAGCAAACAGGCTGGAATTCGCACCGGACAGGTGTGAATCCAGCCTGAAGCACCTTTTGATTTTATTACAGCACTCAAATCTGTCAGATTGCGAGGACATCTCCTGTGCACAGCCCTCTTCAGATCAACTCACAGATTTTCAATGGGATTCAGGTCTGGGCTCTGGCTGGGCCATTCCAAAACTTTAATCTTCTTCTGGTGAAGCCATTCCTTTGTTGATTTGGATGTATGCTTTGGGTCGTTGTAATGCTGAAAGATGAAGTTCCTATTTGGAACTGTTCATAACTCCCATTACCTTGACTAAGGCCCCTGTTCCAGCTGAAGAAAAGCAGCCCCAAAGCATGATGCTGCCACCACCATGCTTCACAGTGGGTATGGTGTTCTTTCGGTGATGTGAAGTGTTGTTTTTGCTCCAAACATATCTTTTGGAATTATGGCCAAAAAGTTCAACCTTGGTTTCATCAGACCATAACATTTCCCACATGCTTTTGGGAGACTTCAGATGTGTTTTTGCAAAAATTTAGCCAGGCTTGGATTTTTTTCTTGGTAAGAAAAGACTTTTGTCTTACCACTCTACCCCATCTCCCAGACATGGGAAGAATATGGGAGATTGTTGTCACACGTACCACATAGCCAGTGCTTGCCAGATATTCCTGCAGCTCCTTTAATGTTGCTGTAGGCCTCTTGGCAGCCTCCCTGACCAGTTTTCTTCTCGTCTTTTCATCAATTTTGGAGGGACGTCCAGTTCTTGGTAATGTCACTGTTGTGCCCTATTTTCTCCGCTTGATGATGACGGTCTTCACTGTGTTCCATGGTATATCTAATGCCTTGGAAATTCTTTTATGCTCTTCTCCTGACTGATACCTTTTAACAATGAGATCCCTCTGAAGCTTTGGAAGCTCTCTGTAGACCATGGCTTTTCCTGTAGGATGCGACTAAGAAAATGTCAGGAAAGACCTACCAGAACAGCTGAACTTTATTTGGGGTTAATCAGACACGCTTTAAATGATGGCAGGTGTGTACAGACTCCTATTTAACATGCGTTTGAATGTGATTGCTTAATTCTGAACACAGCTACATCCCCACTTCTAAGAGGGTGTGCAACCACATTATTTTAGTATTTTATGTTTACCTCCCCCTAAAAGATTTCAGTTTGTTTTTCAATTGAGTTGTACAATTTATAGGTCATATTAAGCCCTGATTCACACTTGTGCGATGCGGGAACCGGCAAGATTCCAGAGCTGGTTCCTGCAATTCTGAACACAGCTACATCCCCACTTCTAAGAGGGTGTGCAACCACATTATTTTAGTATTTTATGTTTACCTCCCCCTAAAAGATTTCAGTTTGTTTTTCAATTGAGTTGTACAATTTATAGGTCATATTAAGCCCTGATTCACACTTGTGCGATGCGGGAACCGGCAAGATTCCAGAGCTGGTTCCTGCATCGCACCTCTCCCGCAGGCAGTTCACACTGCCTTCTGCGAACCGCTGCGGGTGTCATTAAAAAGTTAATGCCACCCTCTGATTTGTTCACAGATCGCAGTGTGAACTGTGAACTCACACAGAAATCAGATCACATAGGTGAGAACTCCCATGCGATCCAGTGCGGGAGAAAAAGGCTCCTGCACCTTTCTTGGCGCAAATCTAATGCGAGTTCAGCCATATAAGTGTATGGCTGAACTTGCATTGCTCAGAAATCGCATGTGATGGGTGCCTGCGATGCGGATGCGTATCACATGCGATCTCTGAGATCGCAGTAGTGTGAACCCAGGCTGAAGGTGGAAAAAGTTCTGAAATTATTTATCTTTTTCTCAATTTTTTACATCACAGAAACCTGACATTTTAACAGGGGTGTGTAGACTTTTTATATCCACTGTATATCATGAAACTATGAAGGAACAGGCTAGTCAGGATCGAAAATGATCATATTGCGTACACATTGCATGGTCACAATCCTGGATTCGCTGTCTATTCACAGACGCCTTTGTATTTTGTGAATGAGTTTCCATAATACAAAGGCTTCTGTGAATGGGCTGAAGGTGGGGAGGGGCAGGCACAGCAGTTCTAGCGGCTCTGCTCTTGAAGTACCTGAGAAGACCGCAAGCAGTGTTGGGGCTCCAAAAGTTAGGCACCCCGTTCGTAAAGGTGGGCTCAGGCGTGTTCGGGATCCTTGTTCCAACCCACCTGCCCGATCCCACCAGGAAGCTGACACTGCACACCGCTAATCACAGGCAGTGAGACATTTCCCAATTCGTGCAGCTGCGGATCAGGAAGGCGGGATCTGGCAGGTGGGTTGGGGGGACTAGGATCCCGAACATGCCTGAGCCCATCTGTACTAATGAGGTGCCTGCCACCTTGAAAAATAACCCCTGACCCCTGAGACCATTTCCAGATCAGAATCCTCCCCTGATGAATAAAGAGGAGGAGGGGGACGCTTCTTGGGGGCCTGTCGGGCGACATCCGCCTGGGTGAGAAATTCACTAAAGACCGCCCGCAGCTGGTCCAAAAATGCCCCTTGCGCAGATTGCGCCTCCTCAGCAGGCTCAGCAGTGAAATCTGCCATCTCCTCTCAGTGACACTAAAAAAGATGAGGCACCCCCACACTGCCGCACACCACCGCCCCACACTGCACCCACTGCCACCAGCACCCACAGGGGAGCCCAGCTATACTTGCTGTTCCGCTGCATGCAACCCTGGAGGATCGTCAGAAGAGCCGCGCCGCCAGTTCTCCACCGTTCCACAGAGAAGGAAAAACGCTGCACACACGTGTATTGCAGAGGCATGCAGTCAAAATGGCCGACATTAAACACTAGAGGCCGAAAAACACCTTCAGGGAACGTGCAGTACCGCAAACGGCCGTTCTGAGCGCTAGAGGTAAAGCCCCATAGGCCCAATATGTCCGCGACTATGGCAAAATGGCGGTGAAAAACGGTACGAACAACGCTAGAAGATCGGTGCGGTGCGCGGGGAAGGGGGGGTGAACAGGAGCTCCACGCGCCCCACCAAGCAAGAAAAAAATTTTTTTTTTTTGGTCGGTCCTCCTTTCCGCCCCTAAAAAAGGGGGGGGAGGCAGGAACTCTCACTCACCTCTCTGACGAGCGCCGTGGGTCGCCACCCAGTCACAGACCTTCCGCCCCTTCTTGGGCGGTATGCTGCAGGCCAGAGAAATCTCCCTTCCCGAATCGCATCCGGGGCTGGGCGCAAGGGGGGATCACCCCAGGCTGCCCGCACGGAACGGGCACGATGCAGCGGGTCCGCATACGGCGGGACTGGCTCGCATCGGTCGGCCAGGTCGGGGAGAGTACAGAGCCCATGGACTCTCTATGCCCCGACCGGCTTCTTAATAGCAGATGGATCTTGATAGAAGACAAAAAATTAAAATAAAAGACTGGTCACAAACAGGACCACAATTCCCCTATAGGGAAGCCAGGTCAACTCCTTGCAAACTAGGCATTTAGACTGGTGAGCTATTCTATGGAGGGGGTTTATGTGGGAAGAGAGGACGGCCCCATGGGAGGGGCCAGCTGTTTCTTTTCCCTGCCTAGTTAACTCCTAGTGAGACCAGCATAAACCCCACACGTAATGGAGCGCTGCGTCTGTCAGTGAACGATAGGAGAGAGTACCATTTACTCCAAGCTGTCCAATAAAATTGCTGCAGTGGAGGCTCTCCTCTCACTGCAGTGTCATAGAAGGGGGTGTGTGTCTAAAGGACAAATGCTCCCTGCCAGTCCAGCCCTCTTAACCACAAGGAAAAACATGGGTTTATGTGTATAAGATTTACCCATAATCCTGTGTTTTTCTCACACAGTTAAGGGAGAATCTTCTGCTGCTGTAAAGGTACTGTTATAACATAATAATTTATTATTTATCTTTTTACTGTGAAATACCTGGTTTGAAGTTATAACTTCAAACTTCAGTAATTTGCCCGTTAAGTCACCTACTTGAGTACAGTTTTTGAAAATATAGTAAATTACCATACAAACAATATATAATAATTATTTGTATTTTACTTATGGTAATTAACCCCTTGCCTCCCAGGCCAATTCTGACACTTCTCTCCTACATGTAAAAGTCATCTTTTTTTTTTTTTGCTAGAAAATTACCCAGAACCCCCAAACACTATATATATTTTTAGCAAACACCCAGGGAACAAAATGGTGGTCGTTGCAAATTTTTATGTTACACGATATTTGCTCAGCAATTTTTCAAAGGCTTTATTTTTCACGAATTAATAAAAAACACTAAAATTTGCCTGATTTTTTTGTATAATGTGAAAGATGATGTTACACCGAGTAAATAGATACCTAACATGTCACGCTTTAAAATTGCACACACTTGTGGAATGGCGCCAAACTTCAGTATTTAAAAATCTCCATAGGCGATGCTTTAAACATTTTTACAGGTTACCTGTTTAGAGTTACAGAGGAGGTCTAGAGCTAGAATTATCACTCTCACTCTAACGTTCGCAGCGCATGTAACCTGTGTGTATGTGGCTCTGATACCAGCCAGTGCCTCACCAGCCCCTCACCTCACCGCACGTCCCTGTATTACAGCATATAAGTATATGAAGTGCAACATGTTACTGGAGATCATAGGTGTGCGCAGCCAATCACATTAGGGTGTGCACCCAAAGCTCACACACCCCTTTCTCTGCAGCCTCAGCTGCACTGCACAGTGAATGAATGGGAGGAGCTCTGTGCTGAACCGCATCCTGTTCATTGGCAAACGGAAGCATAGTAATCACAGTTGATTATGCTTCCGTTATGAATGGACACAGTGAGGGAGTGTGATCACTGTGCTCATTTAGAAAAGGAAGGGATCGTTAAATGATATATTGATTAGCCCCTTACCCCACTCTCCATCCTGAAAAAGAGGAGGGAAGCCAACAGCACAGTGGTGTGGGGGAGGCACAATACAGGGGAAGCCTTGGCAGTAGGGGGAATCTGCACCACACAAAGGGATTAGGGTGTGCCCAGGCACACCTGGCACACCCCCTGCACACGCTTATGCTGGAGATTCATTTTCTGCATTCACATTTGGACTGAAAAATGAGGTGCAGTCAGTGATGAACATGGTGAAAGGTTTCACCGGGACATTGTCACAATGAAAAAAAGGTATAATGCAACCGGAGTCCATCAATGCTAGCTGGCTGTTGTTGGATATTGCAGCGAGATGCACTGGTCATCGAGTGCAAACAAATATCGGCAGCAAAATGCCTTTATCTCAGTTTAACTTATGCATCATGTTGGAAACATTATGCCATTAAATACATTAGCCCAGAGCTCGACAATTCCCGGTCGCCAGGTCACCATGGCGACCAGAAATCGTGTCCTGGCGAGCGGAACGATACTTCTCTTCCCTCACTATCTAATCTCAAAGCCATTCTCTGCCTAAGCTGACAAAACTGGACAGTCTGCCAACACTGTGAGAACTATAAACACAGAAGATACAAAAAATGGAACTCTTGCTTGTTTTAGATCAAAGGACTATTTTCCTGTCTCTAAGTGAAATTTAACCATTTAAAGACTCAAACTTTTCTGACATTTGTTGCTTACAAGTAAATATCCAGCATTTTCTGCTAGAAAATTACTTAGAACCCCCAAACATTCTATATTTTTTTAGCAGAGACCCTAGAGAATAAAATGGTGGTTGTTGCAATATTTTGTCACACTGTATTTGCGATCTTTCAAACGCAATTTTTTTTGGAAAAAATACACTTTTAATTATTTTTTAAAAAACTAAACAGTAAAGTTAGCCCATTTTTTTTTTTAAAGTGATAGTAAACCCTCCTATCCTGTTCAGCCAAGGAAGCTGCCATCTTGGCCTCTGTTTAATCTACAACTGCCATGATGCTGCACATGTGATCAGCTATGATACCAGCCATTGGGTGGTTTGACAGTTTGGTTTAGAACACAACCAATGGGAGTGTTACATTTCTTGCACGTGCCGGAAATGTAACTGTTTTTTAAACTGTTAAATGGATGGGTTTACTACCGCTTTAAGCTGCATTAGGCAGCAGATGAGGGCGTTTTACATGCCACACTCACAATGCATTAGGTATAATAAGGAGTTTCCCCCTATAACAGGTTTTTAGTGTCACTCTTTATGGCCAGCCTATAACCCTGATGTAACGGCGTTACGTTGGAGTTATTGACTGGCTGCTCTGCTGTGAGTAAGTTAGGATTAGGGGAGCGCAAATGACTTGCCTTACCCTGGGGGGCGCTGACAACCCCACACTACGCTAAAAAAAAAAACCTGGCTCCTAACTTTTTTAGCTGGCTCCTAGATTCAAAGCAAATTTGTCAAGCCCTGCATTAGCGACCGCTCCACATACATTTACTGAGGCAGGGCAGCCGCTCTGTGCCAGATCACATACCTAATACATGATCTGACACTTCCGGGTCTGGGGCACGCTCTGCTGACTCGATGTCCACCGCGACCTGCAGATCGCTCGGGACACAAGCAGAACGGCAGTCTGCCTATGCAAACAAGGCAGATTGTCATTCTGTCAGCGGGGAAAGCTGTGATTCTGTGTTTCTGCAAAGCAGGAACACAGATCTTTGCCTTCCCCTAGTCAAAGCACCTCCCCCACAGTGAGTAAGCACAATCTAGGCACACAGTTAACCCTTTAATCGCCCCTGATGTTAACCTCTTCCCTGCCAGTGTCATTAGTACAGTGACAGTGCATATTTTTTTTTAGCACTGATCACTGTATAAGTCTTACTGGTCCCCAGACAGTGTCAGTTAGTGTCAGATTTGTCCGCCGCAATATCGCAGTCCCACTATATGTCGCTGATCACCGCCATTACTAGTAAAAAAATAAATAAAAATACCCCATAGTTTGTAGACAGTGCGCAAACCAATCAATATACATTTATTGGGATTTTTTTTTTACCAAAAATATATACAGTGCCTTGCGAAAGTATTCGGCCCCCTTGAACTTTGCGACCTTTTACAACATTTCAGGCTTCAAACGTAAAGATATAAAACTGTAATTTTCTGTGAAGAATCAACAAGTGGGACACAATCATGAAGTGGAACGAAATTTATTGGATATTTCAAACTTTTTTAACAAATAAAAAACTGAAAAATTGGGCATGCAAAATTATTCAGCCCCCTTAAGTTAATACTTTGTAGCGCCACCTTTTGCTGCGATTACAGCTGTAAGTCACTTGGGGAAGTCTCTATCAATTTTGCACATCGAGAGATTGAAATTTTTGCCCATTCCTCCTTGCAAAACAGCTCGAGCTCAGTGAGGTTGGATGGAGAGCGTTTTTGAACAGCAGTTTTCAGTTCTTTCCACAGATTCTCGATTGGATTCAGGTCTGGACTTTGACTTGGCCATTCTAACACCTGGATATGTTTATTTTTGAACCATTCCATTGTAGATTTTGCCTTATGTTTTGGATCATTGTCTTGTTGGAAGACAAATCTCCGTCCCAGTCTCAGGTCTTTTGCAGACTCCATAAGGTTTCCTTCCAGAATGGTCCTGTATTTGGCTCCATCCATCTTCCCATCAATTTTTTTTTTTTATCATTCAAAAGAATTTTATTGATACATATTTCAGAGTACAACTGTTGTTACATGGAACATATATCAAATTTGACATTTCACATTGAATGGGATTACCTCGTTTTCCAATTATGGTAACGGTGAGAGGCCGAATGGGCCCACCACGGGGGCGCCAGGGCGTAGCTAGCCGTACTGACTGCAGAATGGCCCCCCATCCCCACAGCCCCCCAATCCGGCCTCAGGCTTCAAAAATGCAGTGCGCGGGGACCGCCTCGGCAATAATCGCAAGAGGGGCCCTCAGCACCTCCTGCGGCCACTTGTCTCCCCCGGGGAGCCCCCGAGAGCGAGGAGAGGCCAGTCGCCCGGCCAAGGAAGGGTGCAGCGCGGACGCCAGGGCCCACCATACAATATCTCACCCCGTTTAACCCCCAGACAGTGGGCCCACCAGACCCCATCCGTGATTAGAAATTGACGACACTCTTGCATGGAAAACGGAGAGGAGCTCGAACTCCTTATGTTCTCTTACATTGGGGTGTGAGGTAATATGTGGGGTTAGCAGATCCAGTCAACCTCGCTGTGCAAGGGGCAGTGTATCCCTCCCCAGCACTCTCCGGGAGCTAACACACCCCTCCTCCTATATCAGGCCTTCTGGTCTGTCTGCACACCCCGTGCACA
>BLSH010212870.1:823280-853095 GCA_018402905.1 Glandirana rugosa
CACTTCTTAGTTGTTGTTCACTCTATATTTTAATTTCAATATTATCGCTTGCACAGTGCTCCTTGGGATGTTTAAAGCTTGGGAAATCTTTTTGTATACAAATCCGGCTTTAAACTTCTCCACAACAGTATCTCGGACCTGCCTGGTGTGTTCCTTGTTCTTCATGATGCTCTCTGCGCTTTAAACGGACCTCTGAGACTATCACAGTGCAGGTGCATTTATACGGAGACTTGATTACACACAGGTGGATTCTATTTATCATCATTAGTCATGGAGGTCAACATTGGATCATTCAGAGATCCTCACTGAACTTCTGGAGAGAGTTTGCTGCACTGAAAGTAAAGGGGCTGAATAATTTTGCACGCCCAATTTTTCAGTTTTTTATTTGTTAAAGTTTGAAATATCCAATAAATTTCGTTCCACTTCATGATTGTGTCCCACTTGTTGTTGATTCTTCACAAAAAAGTTCAATTTTATATCTTTATGTTTGAAGCCTGAAATGTGGCAAAAGGCAGCAAAGTTCAAGGGGGCCGAATACTTTCGCAAGGCACTGTAGCAGAATACATATTGGCCTAAATTGATGAAGAAATTAGATTTTTTTACAATTTTGTATTGGATGTGTTTTATAGCAGAAAGTAAAAAATATTGTTTTTTTTTTTCCAAAATTGTCGGCCTTTTTTTATATCGCAACAAATAAAAACCGCAGAGGTGATCAAATACCACCAAAAGAAAGCTCTATTTGTGGGGAAAAGAGACACAAATTTTACTTGGGTACGGCGTCACACGACCGCGCAATTGTCAGTTAAAGTAACACAGTGCCGTATCGCAAAAAATGGCCTGGTCATGAAGGTTGGTAAATCTTCTGGAGGTCAAGTGGTTAAAGGGGAGCTCCACCCAAAAGTGGAACTTCCGCCTTAAGCACTCCTAACCCCCTGACATGCCCCATTTGGCATGTCTTTTTTTTGTTTTGGGGGGAGCGGGTACCTAGTTTTAACAGATACCCAGCTCCTACATCTGCTTGGGCTGCTTAGGTGACTCGAGCGGAAGTTCTCCCCCTCCCTCACTGCAATCTTCTGGGACACCTCACAGGTCCCAGAAGATTGCTCGGCCATTAAGAAGGTGCAGCGCGACTTGCGCATGTGCAGTGCGCACCCAGCTTTGAGCCCGCATGCTGTCACTGCCGGGTGCCCACACTTATGATGCCACTGAGAACGAGGGTTCGCTGGACAGTGGGACAGGTGAGTGTGTTTATTAAAGCGGAGTTCCATCCATTTAAAAGTCAGCAGCTACAAAAAGTATAGCTGCTGACTTTTAATAAACAGACACTTACCTATCCCATGGTCCAGCGAAGCGGCTGCGCGAAGCCTCGCTCCTCTGCTCTCCACGGCGCTGGCATTGCAAGTGTGGGTACCCAGCTGTGACAGCTTGCGGCTTCAGAGCCGGGCGCGCACTGCGCTTTCTGGATGTGACGTGTCCCAGAAGATTGCAGGGAGGGAGGGGAGAGAGGTGAACTTCCGCTCAGTGCCGCGGCCCCATGAGCAGAAGTGAGAGCTGGGTACCTGTCAAAATTAGGTACCCGCCCCCCCCCAAAAAAAAATGCCAGGGGGTCACAAACAACTGAAAGTGGTCAGCAGCTACACAGGTAACCCTTATCATAGGCTTACCTGTAGGTACAATTTAAAAGGAAGACTTTACTTCCTCTTTAAGTGTTTAAACTGACCTCAAATACAGACCAAACTTCATTCCTTTGAGCTAAAAGAACCGAGAGATACATTGTTTCTATTTATTGCTGTTGATAAACATTTGCTGGGTTTTTTTTTCTTTTGAGAGCTCTAAGCAGAGATGCATCTGCACTTGTTTAACCACTTGCTTACTGGGCACTTAAACCCCCCTCCTGCCCAGAACAATTTATGGTTTTCAGCACTGTCACATTTTGAATGACAATTGCGCGGTCGTGTTGCGTTGTACCCAAACAAAATTTATATAATTTTTTTCCCCACAAATAGAGCTTTCTTTTGGTGGTATTTGATCACCTCTGCGTCATTTCTGATCGCCGCTTTAAACAAAAAAAGAGCGACGATTTTGAAAAAAGAACAATATTTTTTACTTTTTGCTATAATACAAATTAAAAAAAAAAAAAATTAAAAAAAAAATTATTCATCGTGTTTGGCCAATTTATATCCTACATATTTTTGGTAAAAAAAAAAAATCGCAATCGGCGTGTATTGATTGGTTTGCGCAAAAGTTATCACGTCTACAAACTATGGGAATTAATTTCTGGCGTTTTTATTATTTATTTATTTTTTACTAGTAATGGCGGCGATCTGCAATTTTTATCAGGACTGGGATATTGGGGCGGACATATCAGACATTTTTTACATTTTTTTGGGACCAATGACATTTATACAGTGATCAGAAATTTAAATAGCCACTGATTACTGTATAAATGTCATTGGCAGTGAAGGGGCTAACACTAAGGGGGCAGTGAAGGGGTTAAATATGTTCCCTGGCTGTGTTATAACTGTGGGGGGGGGGGGGGGGGGGCTGTCCGGGACATAACAGATCTAACGGATTCCAGTGACAGGAATCAGTGGATCTGTCATGCCCCCTGTCACAGAACGGAGAACCGCCGTGTTTACATCAGCGGTTCCCCGTTCTGCAGCTCTGACAGGTGATCGTGGGTCTTGGGCTGACATCGAGTCCGCTCGACCCGGCGGCTGCGTGCACAAGGGCTGGACATCCACCCGGCAATTCAGATCTGCGCTGGAGCCGTACTTTGGCTATATCCCGGATCTGAAGATCGTGAGGGGGGTTGAATTGCGATTGCAAAATAATGATATTTTAACGATTAATTGTGCAGCTCAAGGGTCAATCGTAAATACCGAAAGTTTTTCAGGATGCAAAACTTTTGAAAAAAATGTGTCAGGTGTAGCGTACACCCCCCTACGTCCTCAAATGGTTATTATTTAAAGGTTACCATTTAGGGCTCTGTGTCCACTTTGCCAGGTTTGACAGCATCATTAGCAGAAAGGGAAGAAAAGAGCTGATTACACCTAACAAGCTTTAGAAAGCTTTCTACGAGAACACTCAGTTCTTGTACACTGTCCTTTTGTGCCTGGTATTGTTTTTAATCTGAATTAGCAGTTGCTGCTTGGTAGAGTAAATCTCAGGTCAAGGAGCGCTGGGTGAGGCACTTAAGTTGAGCTGTGTTGCAGAATGGCAGTAACAATGGTGATGAGGGCATAAAAAAAAAAACAAAGGCCACCGAACAAAATATATAATAAAGAGGAAAACAAAAGAGCACTCTCAGCTTATGGTAAAGTTGCATATTCACCCCATTGTTCAATATTGTTATTACTAACACACTTTCATTTTTCCTAGTGCTTTGAAAAGAACCAGTTACAAATATACGTCTTATTCAAGATCATATTTAGATTTCATTTGATAATCGCTCCAGGAGGGCGATGGTCATTGCTGTGTCAAGTGCTT
This sequence comes from Glandirana rugosa, assembly GCA_018402905.1. Taxonomy (NCBI): domain Eukaryota; kingdom Metazoa; phylum Chordata; class Amphibia; order Anura; family Ranidae; genus Glandirana; species Glandirana rugosa. The sequence goes on from BLSH010212870.1 coordinate 826,770, forward strand.
GAAATCATGTTGATGGCACATACAGGCTTCCAGCTCCTAAGTAACCATAATGGCATCAAAAACAAATCTTTTTACTTTCGTGTTAAAGTAGGTTGACCAGACGTCCCCTGTTTTCCAGGGACAGTCCCCGGATTGAGGACACTGTCCCTGGACCAAGTCTGTCCCCGGTTTTGTCCCCAGATTGGATTTGAACAGGGGCCCAGGCAATTTCAAAGGCAGTCAGTGCAGAATAATAAAGAACATTCTGAATTACACACACCTGCTCCGCTGCTCCTGCTAGCTTAGGGGGGTGTATTTTTTCCATTATCCGTGCCCCTTTGTGATGATCATGTGCTGGTCAGGGCAGAGGGACTATTTCTTCAGTTTCGGGCGCATGCCCATTCCGCTCCCACTCGCATGTTCTTCTGCCTTGGCTCAAGTCCAGCCACCTACCTGCTTATTTCCCTGCCTTCCCTGGCGGAGTGATTTTCCTCCGCTCCCAACCCAGTAGTAGCTGGGGCCTGAAGAGTGAGACTTGAGAGGCTGTGAGACGGGCGGCGGCGACAGAGAGAGCTGACAGTGTCCAGCAGCAGGAACAGAGGGGAAGCGGACCCGATTGCGGGGCTGCCAAGGCTTCAACACTGGTGTGCTTTGGGGTTGTCTGTGAATAGACTACATTGCACTGTGTGTGTGTCTCTATGCACATTTTTAGCACTGATCACTGTATTAGGTCTCATACACATGGACGTTTCTTAAAAAATAAACAAAACGTCGGGCCCGACGTCTAGGAAAAAAAATCGGCGTTATGCATCGGCGTTAGTGAGCGTCGGCGTCAATAGGCGTTTTTTAAAAAAAATCATCCCTCTGCTATTTTTCAACCTAAGAACGTCAGCCTCAAACGCCGGTTAACACCGGTACGGCGTTAGTTGGCGTTAGTGAGCGTTTTGCGGCGTCAAAAAACGCCAAAACGTTACAGCCTCAGAATGCGCTGGCCGTGGGTTCAAGTTTCAGCTCACTAACGCCGACGCCATCTACAGCTCAAAAACGTCAGCGTTTTTATGGGTCCATTGACTAACATGGACAGCTGCAAAAAACGCCAGAAAACTTCATGTCTGATTTTCCCGCCGCAATATCGCAGTCCAGTTATAAGTCGCTGATTGCTGCCATTACTAGTAAAAAGAAAAAATATGTCCCTGGATTACATTATAAAAATCTGGTCACCTTATGTTAAAGCCCATATGATATTGCTTTTTATAGCACTTCCATAAACCCATTTGTGACTACCGCTTTTTAAAGCACGGGGCCCACTTCCAGCATGCCAAATTGTTCCTGACCATGTAGGCCAGTGGTTTCCAACTTCAAGAACCCCCAATAGATGATGTTTTCAGGATTCCCTTCACTTTGCAAAAGTGCTTTAAATCAAAGTCAAAATCAAAGATGGTATTTATGAGTACTATTTTATCTGAGAGATTGCCAAAACGTGGTCAGTTGGGGGTATTTGAGGACGAGGGGGGACCGCTATAGACCAACACAGCTTCTGAAGTTTGTTTTGAAATGAAACATGAGTATATACCTGAAATCTGCTTTAGAATGCCCCATTGCTGCTAAAAAATGCAACCAAATATGATGGTTCTCCAGGACTACATGTCCAACAACACTGTGGTCCTGGAAGGTCTGGCGGCTATGATGATGATGATGGTGGGGAAATTATGGTTTGTTAGAAAACACCCCTGTTATTATGCCTGCTGCTGCTATATAGCAAAAATGTGAGCCATGCAGTGCCTGTAGTCATCAGACAAGGGTTGATACGAACATTTGCTGTTGGTAATGCTTTAAACCAGGAGTAGGCAACCTCGGCCCTCCAGCTGTGGTAAAACTACAAGTCCCATGAGACATTGCAAGACCCTGACAATCACAGGCATGACTCCTAGAGGCAGAGGCATGATGGGATTTGTAGTTTCCCCACAGCTGAAGTGCCGAGGTTGCCTACCCTTGCTTTAAACTAACGTTCTAGGCCAGGGATAAGAAATTAGCGGACCTCCAGCTGTTGCAAAACTACAAGTCCCATCATGCCTCTGCCTCTGGGTGTCATGCTTGTGGCTGTCAGAGTCTTGCTATGCCTCATAGAACTTGTAGTTCTGCAACAGCTGGAGGTCTGCTAATTGCATATCCCTGTTCTAGGCTAATGATTGCGTTGTCTTGTAGTTCAGTGCTGCAAAAAAACAATATAAAAATAGGTAGCATTAAATTAGGGTAGCAAGGTACAGAGAAGAAATACCAGACCATTGAACAGCAGAAAAGACAATAGTTGAAATAAACAGTACCGTAGTTAATATGAATATGTTTGATTTTTCTGGCATTCAACTGTAAATTGAATAGAAGGTAATCTTTCATGCATCGTTAACAATACACAACATAACAGGGATCCATTCTAATAGGAAATGAGGAATTTATAAAATCTCTATTTATAAATTTACAAAATTCATTTATAAAATTTATAAAAAGCAAATATATAAAATCTTGAGGGCATACACACTTCTGCTTAGGATAGAGGACATCTGTGTTGTCTCTCAATATTGGAGATTGGCCCTGCCTTGCTGCTTACACTGATCAGCTATAACATTTTGACTAGTGACAGGTAAAGTGAATCGCATTGATTATCTTGTTATAATGGCATCTGAAAGTGGGTGGGATATATTAGGCAGCAGGTTGTTCCTGAAGTTGTGTTGAAAGCAGAAAAAAATGGGCAGTCAAGTATTTGAGCGACTTTGACAAGGGGCAATTTATAATGGCTAGAGAAGACTGGGTCAGAGCATCTCTAAAACTACAGCTCTTTTGGGATATTCCCAGTCTGCAGTGGTCAGGACCTAGCAAAGGTGGTCCAGGGTAGGGAAACCTGTGTCAGGGTCATGGGCGGCCAAGGCTCATTAATGCCCTTGGAGAGCGAAGGCTGGCCCCTGTAGTCCAGTTCAATAGAAGAGATAGTGTAGCTCAGATTGCTGAAAATATTTATGATGGTTCAGAAAGAAAGGTGTCAGAACACACAGTGCATCACAGTTTGTTGTATATGGGACTGTGTAGCCCCAGACTGGTCAGGGTGCCCATGATGGCCCGTGTCCTCAGCCATAAGTGCCTACAATGGGCATGTGAGCATCAGAACTGGGCCGTGGAGCAATGGAAGAAGGTGGCCTGGTGTGATGAATTTAAGAATGGTTTGAGGAACACAACATTACGTTCTAGATATTGACTTGGCCTCCAAATTCTCCACATTTTTAATCCAAGCAAGTTTCTGTGGGCCCAATCCATGGAGGCCCCACCTCACAACTTGCAGGACTTGTAGAATCCGCTACTGATGGCCTGGTGCCAGATACCACAGCATACCTTTAGAGGTCTAATGGAGTCCATGTCTCAACTGGTTATGGTGGATGGTCATAATATTTTAATTGATGGGTGTATATACTAAATTTGTGTAAAGTGTTGAGGGTAACCTAGTGGCGTGGATAACAAATGTATCTTGGAAAATAGGTTGAAGAATCAAAAATATGGAGACAATAGGAAATCGGGAAGGAAATGTAGGAGGGTAGTGATCAGTGAATGGAAGTGTGCGCAGTGGATGAGTACATCACAGGCTTTCCTCTTAATCAAGTACTCCAGAGGTGAGACATACTTAACTGAGAGAATAAAGGCTGGATAGCCGCACACTGAATCCAATCTTGTAGTTTATTGATAACAAGAGGTACAGATAAGGGTGAACCACAAGTCCCAACTTACACGTTTCGCACCTTGGGCTGGTGCTTACTCACAGCTATGAGTAAGCACCAGCCCAAGGTGCGAAACGCGTAAGCTGGGACTTGTGGTTCGCCCTTATCTGTACCTCTTGTTATCAATAAACTACAAGATTGGATTCAGTGTGTGTCTATCCAGCCTTTATTCTCTCAGTTGTCTATGTGCACTCATCAGCCTGCACCTGCATTGGGATACACACAGCTGATCCAGTTTTGTGGTCCAAGAATCCTGGAGCTGTGAGTGATTCTTTGTCGTGAGACATACTTATCAGAATTCCTGGCTGTACCCAATTACCAGTACCATTACGAATCCAACTTGTGGTGCCACATTGGGTTCGGTCTAGTGTAGAACAAGCACACGGGGAACTTCAGCTAAAGAGATTACATTTTCCTTATGGCCTTTTAAGAGGGGCAGAGTCACAAACTACTGTGTTGATATCTCACCATTGTAAACCTTATGAGATGTAAGAAGACTGGGGAGCAATTAAACCCTTCAGTGACCATCTATGATTGAAATATCAGTTTTGGTTAGAGTTTCCCTTCCAGGTAAAAAAAAAATCCCTAAAAATATATCCCTGTTAAAAAAATAAAAATAAATGCTTACCTCTCTGGCTAGAGGTTTGAAAATGGTCCTATAGACCTCTATAGGGATTGGATGAAGTGTGTTTAACCTCCCTGGCGGTGTTCCCGAGTGTGGCTCAGGGTGGATTTTCAGTACCAAGAGCGGTAACCCCGAGCCACACTCGGGATTGCATCGCTGGATCCAGGCAATGTTACTTACCTTGTCCCCTGGGTCCAGCGATGTCCCCCGCTGTGTCCGCCGGCAGATGACTCCTGTGTGCCGGGCTCCGTTCCCTGCGAGCGTCGCGTCGCACGGGGACAGAGACCGGCAGGAAATTCAAAAAGTAAAACACACAATGAACATACAGTACACTGTAATCTGTAAGATTACATAACTGTATGAAATCATTTCACATCCCCTTTGTCCCTAGTGGTTTGCCCAGTGCCCTGCATGCACTTTTATATAATATATGTCATTCTTTCTGCCTGGAAACATGAGAATGTCCATAGCAACCAAAAAGTGTCCCTTTGCGTCAAAAGTGGTTTTTGATCAGCTAGAAAACAGCGATAGTAAATAAGAATGATTTGAAGAATTGAGTGATACTGATTTTTGGGGAAATTTATCATCAGAAACTGAAAGTGACGACAGCGACAATTCTGCAAATGAGCAAATTTCTGCGTTTTTAGTTTGATTACATTATTGAATACATTTTATTACAATTATATTATTATTTTTGATAATTATTTTTAGTTATTTATTATATTATAATTTATGATTTCATTTTTCAAACTTTTTCATACCCGGGATGTCTACTAGACTCTTGTTTGGACAGATTTAAGTGAGTTATTGCTAAGAATTACAGGCCTGCAATATAAAACCCCAAATTTTCATGCAAAATAATTGTACCGCTTTCAGCACCAAAAATCTGAAATAATCATACCGCCAGGGAGGTTAAGGAAACCACCCACCATAAATGATTGCAAAAAATGTGAGCGTGAGTTTTCAGATTTATAGTTAAAAAAAAAAAAAAAAAGTTTACTTTTATGGGTGTTTTTGTCCACTGTTTAAATGCAATATGTAATGCAGGCTTTTCTGTTTATTTCTAGGAACAACTCTTGGAATCTGAAAAACAGAAGTGTCAGCTTTCTGACGAGCTTACGAGCGTAAAACAGGTTGGTAAGCAGTTGTGAGGTTCTGTATAATTATGACTAATGTCTTCAGCAGCAGTGTGAAGCTGGGGCAGCTTTGCCATAGTGCTTGTGTAAGGTGTCCCTATAACTATTCATTAAAAGAGAAGTGTGGCCAAAGCTTTTTAGGTCATGCTTCTCTTCTGAGTCACAGGAATGCACTCGGAGTCAGCTGATAGTGGGCTTTATTTGGGTCAAACTCTGGAAGGATCCCAACTTTAAGGTCAGGATCCACCCAGATGCCTGACCAGCAGCTGATCCCAGTCCCGGGATAAGGTCATCCAGCGTCCAGGGTAAAGAAGCCAAACTGCGCCCCCCTTCATTATGTGTCAACGTAGTGGATGTTACCCCCAGCAGTTATCTTCTTGTCAAAATGCCTTCTATCAGAATGAGCTCACTGACACCCTCATTCATACAGTAAACCGCTGCGCCCAGGGCATCTTCACCTCCTGCCCAACCCTTGTCCTGGCCCGGCCCTGGCGAGCCCAAGCTCTTAGAGTGCTTCTGAGAGCCGGAGCCAGCCACTTCCACCCCCTCCAAAGCCTGTCACTCCGGTGAGCACTGGAGGGACAGAGCAGAGAGTGGTGATTGGCAGTCACCACTCTCTGCTCAGTGAAGTCCGAGAACTGAGTGATCAGTGGTCATGTGCTCAGTTCTCGGTCTTGCAGTCGGCAGGCGACAGCTGCAGCATCAAACTGATGCAGTCATATAGGGGAGTATGTATGATTGCTCTTTTGATATTCTACACTCCTCCTTTAAAGTGGAAGTAAAGTTTGCTGTTTTTTTTTTTTTCCAAGGCCCCCCAGGTAGGTTATGCCATAATGTAGTAGTATGCACAGCATATTAGTACATTATGAGAGACTTTACCTGTCATATGGTGTCCTCCCAGCACATCGCTGCGACCGATCTGGCAGGTCCCCAGCATCTTCCTTCCGGGTCCCGTGCCTTCGGCCTCTTCATAGTCCAGGCCGCGATGACACCACTCCCGCGCATGCAGGCGGGAGTCACATCACTGCGGCATGGATCAGGGGCCGATCTCTGGCGGACCCAATCAGAACCTCCATTCTTCTCTATGGAGTGGCGGGTGTAAACAGACGTGTCCCTTTACACCTGCCTACATCCAATCCGATACAATCTGCCATAATGCGGATCCGTTCCACTTGCGTCCAGCAGATCGAATGGAAGTTGGGTGTAAATGGACAAGCGGTCCGTTTATATCCGACTGCCCATAGAGGAGAGCGGTCTGTGTTCGTTCTGCATGAGTGGATTGGACCTGGACCTGTCCTCCGCCTGCTCAGTGGGGATAAACAGAGTGATCCCCTGCTGAGCCAGCGGATAGCAGCCACATTCCGTCCCATGTGAAAGGGGCCTTAAGCAGGAAAATAAAGGGCGTGCTCCACCTTTGATTCATGTTTTCAAGTTTTGTGCAAAGCAACTTGAAAACACAGGATTGGTGAAAGGATAAGTTCACCTTTAAAAAAAAAAAAAAAAGCAAATCATTTTGCAGATAAAAAAATGTGCACTTATTTATTTATTTTTTTCTACTTGGAGTCTGTAAATCAGCAGATCATGGGTACCATGCAGGACTCCTGTAGACCAGTGTTCATTTCGTGGACTAAAGCATTTTAGTCTACTAACTTAACACCATTTTAGTTGACTAAAATATGACTAAACCTAAATTGAAATTTGATGTCAAAATTAACCCTGGTCTGTAGTGCCATGTTCATACCTCAATACCATAAATAATAACACATTAGATTTTTCACTCCAGCAGTATATAATGTGTTTGGAAATTGTAGAGAAATGTTTAAATAATGCATTACAATGTGACTACACCCATTAGATTTTAGTCGATTAAAATGTACTGGAGATTTAGTCAACTAAATACGACTAAAACAATTGCAGAAGACTAAAATGGGACTAAAACTAAAATGCCATTTTAGTCCTAAGACTAAATTGAAATCTGCTGCCAAAATGAACACTGGTGCAGACTTGCCAATGTATCTGTCTGCTCGTACCCTGTATAGGTAGGCAGATACATGCTGGCAGGAAAACAGAATGAACTTTTACAGCGCCAAGGTAGTTCATTGAGAACTACAAGCTGACAGCCACAAAGGCTTGTCGGTACACGTACTTTCCCATTCACAGAACTCTGTGAATGAATGACGTGGGCGGAGCCCCGCAGGGCCTCATTTAAAAAAAAATTGTGACAGCAAGAGGGGCGGAGAAGATCCCCGCTTTCTGACATTGGAGGCAGAGGAGCGGCTGACGGCTGCAGGAGTGGAAACATGTTGCATGTTCCACCTAAAAAACCGGTGGAACATGCAACATGTTCCCAATAGTGAATTTATTCTTTAGGGCCGGTTCTCACTGCAGCGATGTGGGAACCTTGTGAATCCACTGCCGGTTCCCGCATCGCTTGTCTCCCGGCGGCAGCTTACACTGCCATATGCGAACTGCGGGGAGGAGTGTCAAGTGAAAGTTGGACACCCCCAAATCAGTTTGCATATTGCCGTGCGAACAGCAAATTAGGACTGGAATCGGATCGCATGGGTATGAACACCCATGCTATCCGATTCTGCTGCGGCCCAAAAAAAGGGTCCTGTACGAGTTTGGTCCGAATGCGATATGATTACAGCCATACTATCTGTATGTAAATAAAAATAATTTATATGCAGCGCTAGTTCCAAATATAGTCTCTGTTGAAGAGAAAAAAACTTGAGTGTAACAAATTGAGATTCCACTACAGCAGGGGTGGGCAACCTGTGGCCCTCCAGCTGTTGTAGAACTACATTTCCCATGAGGCATTGCAAGGCTGGACGGGTACAATTACTCCCAGAGGCACGATGGGACTTGTACTTTTGCAACAGCTGGAGGGCCACAGGTTGCCTACCCCTGCACTAGAGGGACCCGATCACAAAGCCGAAGAAGCATGTCTGGCAAATCTCCTTACCAAATGTATCAGCCAAAAACTCATGTGAACGTAATCACTGAGTGGTCCTGTATATTCAAAGTGTACACTCTCAGATGGGTCATATACTTTCGCAGGTGGTATTAAAGAAAGAAAGAAAAAACTTTCATAGTGTGACTCTGTATGGTAACAATCAAGCACCCTCCACCAGTTTTAAAACAACCCTCTACCAAGGGCCACAGTGCAGATAAAGGGCACACAAAACACCCACGTGTTGGGCAAATATAATTACCAGAGAGTGGACAAATCTGAGCATATGCAGAAATCCTCAGAATATAATGGTCCAATCCCAGAGATTAAATCATTGATGAACATCTTGTAAGCTCCTCTCAGGTATAGCAGCCAGGAACAAATGTGATCAACTTCCTCAGTAATCATGGGTCTTCACGGTATACGCTCACAGGTAGGATCAAGTGCTCTCACAGATAGTAATATAGGAGAAAAAAACTTTGCATAGCGTGACTCCTGATATAAATAATCATGCACCCACCACCAGTTAGGAAAGACCCCAAACCAGGTATCACAGTGCTGAATAGGGGACACACACAGCACCCTTGTGTCAGGCAAATATAATTACCAGAAAGTAGACAAATCCTAGCATATCCAAGATCCTCAAAGTAAACACCTCCAGTCACAGAAGTTAGATCACTGATGGACGTCACATGGAATCCTCACTCCAGGTTACCAGGGGGAGTAAAAAGGCATCATAGTGAAGCCCGTAAACATGTTCATAACATTTGACAGTACCATGGCAGACTGAAGCACGCTGACCCAACCTGCAATTCAATGTGATATGCTGTATTTTAACCTATGTTGATGTAAGTAGAACTTTTAATACATTTTATGAACATGTTTACGGGCTTCACTATGGTGCCTTTTTACTCCCCCTGGTAACCTGGAGTGAGGATTCCATGTGACGTCCATCAGTGATCTAATTTCTGTGACTGGAGGTGTTTACTTTGAGGATCTTGGATATGCTAGGATTTGTCTACTTTCTGGTAATTATATTTGCCTGACATAAGGGTGCTGTGTGTGTCCCCTATTCAGCACTGTGATACCTGGTTTGGGGTCTTTCCTAACTGGTGGTGGGTGCATGATTATTTATATCAGGAGTCACGCTATGCAAAGTTTTTTTCTCCTATATTACTATCTGTGAGAGCACTTGATCCTACCTGTGAGCGTATACCGTGAAGACCCATGATTACTGAGGAAGTTGATCACATTTGTTCCTGGCTGCTATACCTGAGAGGAGCTTACAAGATGTTCATCAATGATTTAATCTCTGGGATTGGACCATTATATTCGGAGGATTTCTGCATATGCTCAGATTTGTCCACTCTCTGGTAATTATATTTGCCGAACACGTGGGTGTTTTGTGTGTCCTTTATCCTGCACTGTGGCCCTTGGTAGAGGGTTGTTTTAAAACTGGTGGAGGGTGCTTGATTGTTACCATACAGAGTCACACTATGAAAGTTTTTTCTTTCTTTCTTTAATACCACCTGCTAAAGTATATGACCCATCTGAGAGTGTACATTTTGCAGATACAGGACCACTGAGTGATTACGTTCACATGCATATTTGATAAGGAGATTTGCCAGACACCCTTCTTCGGCTTTGTGATCGGGTCCCTCTAGGGCAGTGGTTCTCAACTCTGGTCCTCAGGACCCACCAACAGGCCAGATATTTAGTATTACCTTGGGGAGATGCAGACTAGAATACTGCAATCACTGAGCAGCCAATGATATCACCTGTGATGTATTTCAGTTATCCTGCAAACCTGGCCTGTTAGTGGGTCCCGAGGACCGGAGTTGAGAACCACTGCTCTAGTGGAATCTCAATTTGTTACACTCAAGTTTTCTTCTCTTCAACAGAGACTATATTTGGAACTAGCGCTGCATATAAATTATTTTTATGAACTTATGATTGTGGATCAAAGCAAATTATGCATGCTGCTCTGTTCTAGTATTTAACTTATTTTCTACTAGGATAAGTGCGGATTTTCTCCCTTTTTAGTTTGTTATACTTTCTGTATGACTGAAATTGAATCGCGCAGAGATCGCATGTGATTTTCACTGCAGTGTGGTGCAAATCCCATCCGATCTCGGACAACTCTGCAATGTGAACCGGCCCTAAAGCAGCAAAAAGTGAATGAAGCTGTGATTAAACGATCGATCAATGATAATCTGGGGAAAAAGGTTGCTGTAAAATAACCAATGCTTTCTTCTGCCTTTTGTGAAGAAATTGTTTGTTCATGTATCCTTTAGGATGCTTTTTTTTCAGGTTGTGAAGCCTCTCTTTCTATTCTACACACAAAGCTGTAGTGGCATTCCTTGTTTTTTCTGTGTTCTTTTCTAGTTTTGTTTCATTTAAAGAGCCCCTTGCACTATTGAGCAAGGTCCACTCTTGTTTTTTTCCTGGCCACCCTTATTGAACAAAAAGCTGCGAAAAGAGGAAATGAGAAAAACCTGTGTGAAGATTATTAACATTTAGTCCCCTTTCACACTTATGCGACTTGTCCTGCGATTTGGGACTGCAAAGTTGCATGACAAGTCGTTCCCCATTATTTCCAATGAGTACCGTTCATATCTGTACGACTTCAAGTCGTGACGACTTCATAGTAGTCCCTGCATTACTTTGGCCCAACTTTGATGCAACTTGACGTCCATAGACTTCAATGTTAAACCTTCAAAGTCGCATGCAAATCGCCCCTGATATATGCGACTTCTGTACTATTTCTGTACGACTTTGTAATATGTTTTCATTGTGCCAAAGTTGCAACAAAGTCGTACTGATCCCAAATTGCAGTAAAATCGCGTCGCACAAGTGTGAAGGGGGCCAAACACACCTTACCCCCGACTTCTGTACTGCATTGGGTGATGTTGCCATCATTATTGGTGAGTTTACGAGGAATCCCAAATGTTGCTAGAAGGCTCCTCCTGCAGGGCACAGCGGGGGGATTGTGTTGTGCAGGGGATTGGAAAGACAGAATGAAGGTTTATTTTGGACACCCAGTGGAGCAGATCCATGTCAGCAAAGTAGCTGGTAGCGGCGAGAGGTCAGATTTGGAAAGAATTGCTACAACTAGGAGCTTGTCAGCCGCTGATCATAGCCATTCATTTAATTAACAGAGTCAGGAGGACTATTCTGATAGTCCTCTCGACCATAAGAGTTGTCCTCCTGACTTTGCTGATTAAATGAATAGTTATGATCATCGACCATGAACTTGTAGCAGAGTGGGAAATGTAGTCGATGAAAGACATACCGACCTGGCACTGTACAATATACAGTACAGTGCTTTAGCAAACTAAATGTCATTCAGTTAGGATTTACTTTAACCACTTAAGCTCCCGAAGGTTTTACCCCCTGCATGACCAGGCCATTTTGCTATTTCAGCACTGCGGTACTTTAACTGGCAATTAAACAGTCATGCAACACTTTACGCAAATGAAATTGACATCATTTTTTTTTCACACAAATAGAACTTTCTTTTGGTGCTATTTGATCACAGTTTTTTTTTTTTTTGTTATATAAACAGAAAAAGACCGACAATTTTGAAAAAAAAAAAATTTTTTTACTTTCTGCTATAAAACATATCCAAAAAAAAAAAATCTAATTTCTTCATACATTTTGGCCAAAATGTATTCTACTACATGTCTTTTGGTAAGAACCCCCCCCCCCCCAAAAAAAGTGTATATTGATCGGCTTGTACGAAAGTTATAGCGTCTACAAACTATGGTATAGACCAGCCTTTCTCAACATTTTTAACACTGAGGAACCCTTGAAATAATTCTCCGGTCTCGGGAACCTCTGCTAAAAATTAAAAATCTACAACTCCTGATACATTAGTGTGATGGTCAATGGGAAGAATGCTCCTTACACTTGTGGTCATTGGGAAGAATTACCCCTTACAGGTAGCTAAAAAGATCAATGATATCATTGGGAATTTATCTGAGAGGTAGAAATTGCTCATTGCTCAAGGAACCCCTAGCAACCTCTGGAGAAATCCTGGTATAGATACTGGAATTTAGATTTTTCTTTTTTATACTAGTAATGGCGGCGATCAGCGACTTATAGCTGGATTGCGATATTGAGGCGGGCATTCTGACACTAAATTAAAATTTTGACACTTTGCCTGGAACCAGTGGCACTAATTCAGTGATCAGTGCTAAAAATATGCACTGTCACTGTACTAATGACACTGGCTGGGAAGGGGTTAAACGTCTAGAGCAGGGTTTCTCAACCAGGGTTCCATGGAACCCTTGGGTTCCTCCAGATGTTGCTAGGGGTACCTTGAGCAATGAACAATTTCTGCCTCGCAGATAAGTCCCCACTGACACCATTGATCTTTTTAGCTATCTGTAAGGGGGACATTTTTCCCAATGACCATCACACTAATATATCATGAGTTGTAAATATAGTCATTTTTAGCAGGGGTTGCAAGACCATAAAGTTATTTCAAGGGTTCCTCTGTGTTGAAAAGGCTGAGAAACCCTGGTCTAGAGGGATCAAAGGGCTAACTGTGTGCCCAGCCAGTGTTTGTGTGTTAACTGTGTGCTGCTTTTACAAGGGGACGTAATGGATTCTAGTCCCTGCTTTGAATCCTCGTTTCCATAGGCTTATCTCAGTTCTCTGTGTATTGCCAACGATTGGTGGGTGCCCAGCACCCGCAGATCGTCTTCTGCTGTTAATTATCTGTGAATTATCATGTGTATATATACAGTGGATATAAAAAGTCTACACACCCCTTTTTAAAATGTCAGGTTTCTGTGACGTAAAAAAATTAGACAAAGATAAATAATTTCAGAACTTTTCCCACCTATAAACTGTACAACTCAGTTGAACAACAAACTGAAATCTTTTAGGTGGAGGGAAGTAAAAATAAAAAACTAAAATAAATCGATGCATAAGTGTGCACACCCTTAAACTAATACTTTGTTGAAGCATCTTTTGATTTTATTACAGAACTCTGTCTTTTTGGGTATGAGTCTATCAGCATGGCACATCTTGATTTAGCAATATTTGCCCACTCTTCTTTGCAAAAACACTCAAAATCTGTCAGATTGCGAGGACATCTTCTGTGCACAGCCCTCTTCAGGTCACCCCACAGATTTTTAATGGGGTTCAGGTCTGGGCTCTGGCTGGGCCACTCCAAAACTTTCATCTTCTTCTGGTGAAGCCATTCCTTTGTTCATTTGGATGCATGCTTTGGGTCGTTGTCATGCTGAAAGATGAAGTTCCTCTTCATGTTCAGCTTTCTAGCAGAAGCCTGAAGGTTTTGGGCCAATATTTATTGGTATTTGGAACTGTTCATAATTCCCATTACCTTGACTGAGGCCCCTGTTCCAGCTGAAGAAAAACAGCCCCAAAGCATGATGCTGCCACCAACATGCTTAACTGTGGGTATGGTGTTCTTTCTGTGATGTGTAGTGTTGTTTTTGATTCTAAGTGTGGTATTTGCATTTGGAATCTATTGCTGTGAACCTACATAATGCGTTCAAAGGAGCGACCCATGCAAGTGAAACAGGCCATTGTAAGGCTTCAAAAATTAAACAAATCCCTCATAGAGATAGCAGCAACATTAGGAGTGGCCAAATCAACACTTTAGTACATTCTGAGGAAAGAAGAACGCACTGGTGAGCTCAGCAACATAAAAAGGCATGAACATCCATGGAAGACAACAGTGGTGGATGATCGCAGGATCCTCTGTATGGTAAAGAAAAACCCATTCCCAACCTCCAGACAAGTGAAAGACACTCTCCAGGAGGTGGGCATATCATTGGCAAAGTCTACAATCAAGAGAAGATTTCACAAGAGCAAATACAGAGGGCTCACCACAAGGTGCAAACCATTCATAAGCCTGAAGAATAGAAAAGCCAGATTAGACTTTGCCAAAAAAAAATCTATAAAAAGCCAGACCAGTTCTGGAAAAGCATTCTTTGGACGGATGAAACTAAGATTAATCTGTACCATAATGACGGGAAGAAAAAAGTGCGGAGAAGGCTTGGAACAGCTCATGATCCAAAGCACACAACGTCATCTGCAAAACATGGTGGAGGCAGTGTGATGGCATGGGCATGCATTGCTTCCAGTGGCACTGGGTCATTGGTGTTGATGATGTGACAGAAGACAGAAGCAGCCGCATGAATTTTGCAGTGTTTAGAGATATTCTGTCAGCCTAGATTCAGCCAAATGCAGCAAAGTTGATTGGACGGAGCTTCACAGTACAGGTGAACAATGACCAAAAACGCACTACAAAAGGAACCCAGGAGCTTTTGAAGGAAAAGAAGTGGAATATTCTGCAATGGCTGAGTCAATCACCTGATCTCAACCCAATTGAGCATTTCACTTGCTGAAGGCAAAACTAAAGGCAGAAAGACCCACAAACAAAGAATAACTGAGGGCAGTTGCAGTTACAGCCTGGCAAAGCATCAGAAAGGAGGAAACCCAGTCTTTGGTAATGTCTATGGGTTCCAGACTTAGAGTAGTCATTGCCAGTAAAGGATTCTCAACAAAATATTAAAAATTAACATTTTAGTTATGCTAATATGTATTTGTCCAATTACATTTGAGCCCCTGAACATGACTGTATAAAAATTGTTGCAGTTGCTAAAATTTGTACTTGATACCTATGTTCAACCCCTTGAATTAGTGTTACTAAACCCAGGACTGTAATATGAAAATAGTTCATCACCCCCCCCCCCCCCACACACACAGTGCTCACAACTTGTAAATCATCTTTTTACATTAAAATGCTGCCACTATATACCTTTTTGGATGATCTGTATACCACAATCACGTGAGAAACTGCAGGGTCTGCCCACAGCTGAGTGTTCAGGTAGGGAGGGGATTTCCACTACAGCCTGTATACACGCCCACATGTGTGTTGTCAATATCATGTGACCTGGCTAGCTCTGAGAACAAGGAAATGTGCAGGAAAACTAACCTCACTGTATTATCTGGCCTTGCCAAGAGAGACAGTGCAGGAGGGAAGGATCTGTCCATACAGGATCAAAGAGCCTTTTTACACAATGCAGGGGATTAACCCCTTAAGTTCCACAGTGAGTACAACAAGCCTGCTATTCTGCATATACAGATAGATTTTAATGTTATGGGTTTAGTAACGCTTTAAGGCTGGGTTCACACTATCTTCGCATGCGGCTCCCAGCAGGGGTCAGGTGCGTCCTGGTTCACCTGGTTTCAGGTCAGATTTCAGCCCGCAATTTTTGCTGAAATCGGACCTGAAGCGGACCAAAAGACGCCCATAGCTTCTGTGCGCTTCGCACCGGAGCTGCAGCGAGATATGTGAACTGGCTCCATAGAGAGATGGTTAAAATCTCCTGCCATTTCAACTTTGATGCGGAGAAACCGCATAAAATTTGCAATAATGTGAACCCAGCCTAATGCTGAAAGTCTGCACTTCAAATTCATTTGGATTGTTTCATTTTAATTTTATTCTGGTGGCATACAAAGCCAAAAGCACTTTGGAGGAGTGCTCTGTCTCAAGGCCTACCTGTGTTTCTGCTATATCGGGCATCTCACAAAGGGTATGGCATGCTCAAGGTGGCGAACCATGACCTATTCCCTGAGGTTGCCTATTAGTGATACAGTATGTGGATGGGGGAGGGAAGTACTCCCTGAGGCCACCCCCAGCCCCCAGGTAAAAGCCCGAACTGGCCTATAAAAATGTCCCAATTATACCGCCACTGTATGTGTTCCTCTCCATGGAGCAGGATTCAGTCCCCAGCATTGCCACCATTTGCCTGAGGAACAGACTGCTGCCGGAATGATAAAGCGGTTTGTTAGCTTTATGTTCCCATGTGAGTTGCAGATCAAGCCTCCTGATCTGTGACCTGGTGCCTAACAACAGGCCATGGACCGACACCGGTCTGTGGCCCAGGGGTTGGGGACCTCTGCTTTAAAGGATTTAAAAAAAACAATTTTTTTTTAACTAAAACATCTTTGTTTTCCATTTTAATTGGATAAAAATTTGAGCCTTGTTCTGTAAATTAGCAGCAAACATCGCTGGCAGAAAGCAATAGCTATATGCAATTAGTGCATGAGATTTATTTGTTTGCTTAATAACTTTTATCTTTGACCAGTTAGTATTTTCCTAAGTTCTTCATCAAGCTTAATTATCTGAAGTCTTGCCTCCTTTCATCAGGAATTGATGGATAGCTGTACGGCTATGTTAATGGAGCACTGACACTTTTTCTGTAACTGGTATGCTTAGGGCGGTATCACGATATAACACTTCCTACAAGAGCCATCTTTCTAAAAGCATTCAGTTAGCACCCTAGTTTCGGTGTCCTTTTAATTAATAACACATGGGTGTAAATGGTACTTGGTTTGTATATGCAGAAGCAGAATTTCAGCCTAAAATCACAAGATCAAAATGAATAGCAAAGTGATATATTCAAGCCCCTTTCTAGAGCTAACTGGGTACATTGGATGTAATCTTACAAAATTAATCCTAGCATTTCTTTTATTCAAAACCTCATTAACCCCTTGCCACAGAATCAGGTATATACAAGGTGGTATCAAAAAAGTTTCAAGACTAGTTTTGTAACATGCCTTGCCAACAGATGGCAGCTCAAAGCTGCACGCACAGTCAAAGGAAGCACCAACCTTCATAAGTCAGTGTGCCAAACCACATCGTCCTGTGTACATTGGGAGCTGTGCAACTGGTGCTATTCTGACCACGTGCATTACCACATCTGCTATTTCATCATGGACAGCAATTTAGTACAAATAGCAAACGTGAAACTGGGCAAATCTGCCAGAGACGTTTGCCATGATTTGGCAAGTTTACGGCTATGCTGCAATGAGTCGTTTGAGGTGTTTTGACTGGCATACGCATTTCAAGAGCGGAAAAACATCACTGGAAGACTAGAGATCGGGAAGACCTTCAACAAGCTCAACTTCCGAAAATGTTGAAGCCATTCGGCAACTTGTGCTTGACACGCTTTGAAAAGAAGACTTCCAGGACACATTCCAGAAGTGGTAGGAACGCTGGGAGTGCTGTATTGCTGTGCAAGGGGACTATTTTGAAGGCGATAGTGTGTAAACGTAGATAAATAATATACTTTCTTGTAAGCAGAGCTAGTCTCAAAGCTTTTTGATACCTGCTTGTATACATGATTGTGTTCGAGTGGTTATACTGAGGCCATGTTTGCAGTTGTCAGCCATAACCCCAGTGTTTTTCAGCTGGTAATTCTCGGTCTGCTAAAAGCATTCCAGATGGCTGATTAGCCACCGAAAGCAGCGCAGGGGGGGGATTGTCCGCCCAATCCATACCCGCCGTTCTCCAGTTTGGCTTTCCTGTTTCATGAGCTTACCCATCTCACCAGGAAGTTAGGAAATGCTTGACGCTTCTGGTCTGTGGTTCTCAACCCTGTCCTCAAGTACCCCCAACAGGCCTTGTTTTGGGACTTTCTCTTAGATAAAATAGCTGTCCAAAATACCAAGCCATTGTCTCTGATTTAAAGCAAAACCTGTGATAAAGGAAAACCTGCAAACCTGGCCTGTTGGGGGTACTTGGGGACAGGTTTGAGAACCAGTGTCCTAGACTATAGAGATGATCAAGGACCTTCCAGTCCTCAATCACCTCCACGGCGGCAACGAGCTGTAACCACCAGATCGGATGCTGAGCTTTCCGGTGAGATGGGTAAGCCTGGGAAACAGGACATCTGCACCAAAGAGCGGAGGGTTGGGGGCCACTACCTCCCGCTGCTTCTAAAAGCGATCAAGCGGCTAATCTCCAGCTGAAAATTTTAGTAACTGGTTCTATAGTGGCTGTTCTGCCTTGACCAATATGGATAATTCCTTAGATGCCTTGCTGCCATCTTTATTTCATTTTTCTTTTCTTTTTTTTCTTTTCTTTTCTTTTTGCAGAATGGTAATTTGATATCTTAATAAAAATGCACTCAATAAAAGAGATAAAAGGGTTTAATTTTGTAAGATTGTAAGATTACACCCAATGGGACCAATTAGCTGTGGGAGAATGTAAACAAGGCCATTTTTTTTTTTTTTTGGAAAGTGCAAGATCAATATTTTTTTGGTTTTTGCTTTTTTTTTTATTTCATACTTTCAAGGGTAGAGGAGCGATCTGGGGTCTTATAGACCCCATGTGTCTCCATAAAAAGGATCTGTCATGCTTAATTGTTATCACAGGGGATGTTTACATTTATTGTGGCAGCAATAAAAGTGCTAAAAAAAAAAATTAAAAGAGAAGTATGGGTCCCCCCCCCCAGTTATACTTACCTCCGTGGATGCAGCATGGGTCTGATGCTGCATCTGTCCCCCGGCGCCTCTGCACTGAAAACCGAGTGATCAAACATCGCCGATCACTCGGTTTTCACAACTTCATGAGCAGAGAGCTGTAAACTGTCAGTCACAGCTCTCTGCTCATCTCCCTCCTCGCTCACTGGAGCGCTGGGCTGTGGAGGGGCGGAGCGGGCCATCTCAGGCTCTCAAAGGCTGAGACGGGTGTCAGTCCAGGCACCTGGTGGATCCAGACTCCGAGGTCGGGATGACGTGGTGGACGGACATCCGTAACGTCCGTAGAGAGTGGACTTCTACTGAAAATGGGTCACAGGAGTGCAAAATGAACTGCACTCCTGTGATCCATAGGAGAAGTACAGCCAAACAAGCATAGGCTGGACTTCTCCTTTAAGGGACAGTGTACAAACAAAAACATTTTAATTAAAAATAATTTTAAAGCTCCCCTAGCTCTCCATAGGTAGGTTGCACACACATATGTAAATGGTGTTTACATCATATGAGCCACTGCCGAGAACATTATAGCAAGAGCAATAATTTTAGCTCTAGACCTCCTTCGTAGCTCTAAGCTGGTAACCTGTAACATTTTTTTTAAAGCATCCCCTACAGAGATTTTTAAGTATCGTAGTTTGTCACCATTCCACGATTTAAAACGCAACATGTTAGGTATCTATTTTAGTTGGCGTAATATTATCTTTTATATTGTACCAAAAAATTGGGGTGTACGGTGTGTTTTTTGGCATTAAAATGCATTCGCGTTTTTATTAAACCAATTGCATTTAAAAAACCACTGTGCAAATACCATGAGACATAAAAAAAATTGCAATGACCACCATTATATTCTCTAGGGCCCCTGCAAAAAAAAATATATGTTTGGGGGTTTTAAGGAATTTTCTAGCAAAAAAATACTGATTTTTAAATGTAAACAATCATGTGTCATAATAGGCCTAGTCTTCAAGTGGTTAAAACATCCACCTGTTACTGACCTCTGTTATACAGCAGAAGCCTAGTATACAGTACATATATCCATATCCTTACTGCTTACAATAAACAAAACCATGCAGTTCTCGAGAGTACCACATTAGAACAATCTCCAGTATGCTAGGCCATTACTGGAAATGACTGTACCTTTTTATCCTTTGGCAACATCAGAAGTGCACAGCGTTCTCCAGAAATTCAATTTGAATGAAGGTACAGAAATAAATTAATTTTTGCCTTTCAGTGTTCCAATCATACTTTTGCGTTGGAGATCAATTGTCTTCAAAAGTAATCCAAGGGATGAATATGGGGAACTTCACTCAATTTTCCTCTCCCGTGTCCTCCAATATACATCAATTCTTGAACATGTGAAGTATAGTAGCAAATGGCAAAGTCAGCTGTACAGCAATCTGCGGGCTGGCTGAAGAAAATATACCTCCCCAAAATGTTCGCTTAACCACTTGAATACCAGGCTTTTTTTATCAGTTTAAATCAGTATTTTTTGTTAGAATATTACTTCTAACCCCCAAATATTATCCATTTTTTTAAGTCACATGGTATTTGTGCAGTTTTTTTGGGGGAAAAAATGTGCCTGTAGTTCTAATTCAAAGTCTATTGAAAGACACAGGTTCTGCCCCTCTGTTTTTGGCCTTAATTACTGCTTGCTCATAAAACTGAGGTATGACATTTGGAAGTGGGACTGTGCATGGGCTGGCTTAATGGACATCAAGAAAAAGACATTACATAAATCTTATTTTATTTTATATGCGGTCCCTACTTAATAAAAAAAGTAAACTAAGAGCAACACATTTCTTTCTATTTTGATCAGTGTTCGTTTTATAGAAGTACTGTAGATAAATGTGTGCATTTCTATTCTATATTTTTTTCATGTATAATGACACCAAAATTAAGATTCTCATACAAAGAATCACAGAGGTTTTATTTACCAATGAAATAAAGACTTTTTTTGTGTAACACAAAAAAAAAAGAAACAAAGGAAGTTTAAATATTGGTTAAACAAATAGAAATGGCGTGACGGACTCCAGACACCCTGTTGGGTATTTCCGCCAAGAAGCTGCTTCCCAAGTCCTGGAACATGAGGCCCACAAGTCTGGCTATAGTTACCCCAAGAACCAGGCAACACCAGTTTTGGAGTACACCAGAAATAGAACTGTCTTATTTTGAGAAACACACTGAACTTTATACACTTGAGAAAGACATTCCCCCCCTCCTGATCATATTACCCTAACGATACAACTGTAACCAGAAACATAATTAACAAGTCACTTTTCGGCACATACAAGAGTGAATACAAAGGACACAGCATTACAAGTATAAACACAGCCCACAAGGTTTACTAGCAGACAGACAATTGCTGAGTTAATTCGCACAAACAACCATGGGTGAAAGAACCTTAGGAGCCACACTAGCCCTACTTACAATAAACACATTATAGCAGGTGATCCCAGACAGGTGGCTTGAGTTGATGACATCACCATCTGCTTTGAGTCCCACGGTGTGAAGCAATCACTATTGGTAGTAAGGCAGTTAGGCCCTATACAGGGATTCCAGAGTCTGTGTGTCTTGGGGAGACATGGACTTGAATCCAAAGTAACATTACTTCAAGGGTCCCTAGGCATCACAAAGAGTAGTGTTCCCCTAAAATCCAGGGTCCATAATCAGTAGACAAGAGGCTAGCATTTAGTCCCCTCCAAAATCCTCTGTCCCAGGTGAGTCTATCACTAATGGAAAAAAAAAACAATCTAGAAAATGTAATAGCTTAGAGAGCAGTGGAGTTAGTAAGGGCTGATTAAGGTCAATATGGGTTAAAGGAGTTGTAAAGGCAGAAGGTTTTTTATCTTGATGCATTCTGTGCCGTGCACCGGTTGATTGAATACAGACGTGGTGAGAGGTGCCATTGTGATATCACTTCCATCGGATAAAGGCCCTGGCTGGGTATTGGCCACATGCGAGTGTGACCTTCCGTAATAGGAGGTCTCCATCAGGGAGCATTTCTCATGCACTTTTACCTGCGGTGGTGGACACATATTTGGAGAGTTCACTGATTTTGATGAACATTGCAATTCATGTTGGACTTGTACACACTGCTGTCCACTGTGTAGAATTTATATCGAATAGACAATTACCTCGGATTATTTGCTATTTTACTTTGCAACATGTTTTCACAATATATGTTGATGTAGCTCAGCTCTATTCTGTTACCATTCTATTTACTGTGTATGTGTCGCAAGAGGGTTGTAGCATTTTTAATTTAATTTCACTTTATTATTTTCATTTTTTAGCGTGGTTTTCTTCTTTAAAGTATTAGGGGGTGCTGGGGAGCTGCTACACATAGAAGGTTTTTTATCTTAATATAGAATGCATTAAGATAAAAAAAAAACCTTCTGCCTTTACAACCCCTTTAATTAGGGGTTAGGGTTATGTATACTTGTTTTGTTAGAGTGTTAATACTACTACTGCTAATAATAATAATAATAATAATAAATAAATGTAAAATAAATACACAGAAACCATAAATAAATAATAAATTCAATAAATGAATACTAAGTAATAATAAATAATTAACCCCTAACCTTAAACCCTAACTGTTAATAAATAAATAACTAAACACCCTATGGCTAACACAAAATAAATAAAGTTTTATTTTTAAATATAGGATGTGAATGGTGCGCTTATTCCAATCCCCTTACAATATCAAATCATACCAAAAACCAATAAGTATAAAAACATAATGATGTTCAATAAAATTGTGCAATATAAGTGAAAAAAACACAAAATAATAACACAAAGAAAAACAGAGTGTCCAATGAATGTAGAGTTCAACAATGTGCACCGTGCTTAATATTCCTTCCAAAGTGGGCTGTTAAAATGGCTATGCTTGAAAGACAGCTGTTAAACAATTCTTCTACATTTCTAATAGCTGTAAAAAAAAAGGGGGGGGGCTTCTCCACACCTTTAGGAGAAATGGCCACAAAAGGTCAAACATCGCTCATAAGTTGACAAGGGGTGACCTAGGATGGTTCTCCTCCAGTACCTTTAACGCTCCTCCCTAGCGTGATCCGGGTCTCTGGGTCACTTATCCTCCTATGGGGGATTTTGATTTGCAACACTTGTCTCCCGTTTAAAAGATATTGCCCAAAGTAAAGGGAAAAACAATCATAGAGAAATATTGCTGATAAAACACCACATTTATTTAAGGCTAAAATCCATCTGTTCACATTTAGCAAAATAAAACAGTGTTAAGTACCGTTTGGGAGAGCATGACGAGTAGAGCCCCAGCTCAATGACCACTGGAGTTGCAACAGTGGCCGTGAGAGCATTCTGAGGTAAGAGTGCCTGCAAAGTCCTCCATGGGTGGTAATAGCTGATGATGACAGGACAGGGGATGCAGGTGCTACACAGGCTGTAAGCAGATGACTGTAGCAGAGTCAGACAAGCCAGGTCATACACGGAGGATCAGTTATCATAACAGCAGGCAGAGAATGGTCAGAGTTCAGGCCAGGTTTGGCAACAGAAAATTAAAAAAAAAAAAAAATCTATAAGTTACAGCGCACACATGATGCATACTCCTGTCAGGCTATTTAAAAGCATCTAAACGTATATAGCAAAAATTGCAAAAATACGGGGGTTTGGTCACACTGAATGGCCATGAAGCGCTTAAGCCCACTGACTGCTGCAAAGTACCCCGTTTTACCAGTGGGTACCTACACTAACCTTAGAGTGAATGCTCTTATCTCTTAAACCATGGAAGCTAACGCCTCTCTTTATGGGAGACCAGAGGACACATCCCATGGATCAGGTGGACGGTGATTGGGGCTAATTAAGGAGGATGGGGTTCACCAACGCAAAAAGGTCTGGTCAGGACCCAAGCATAAAGCATACAAAAAAACTAGATATTTGGGGGGAACACCCTACCAAACGCATGGTGCTGCTCGTAACGACCAACAAACAAAAAAACTATAAGTTACAGCGCACACATGATACATACTCCTGTCAGGCTATTTAAAAGCATCTAAACGTATATAGCAAAAATTGCAAAAATACGGGGGTTTGGTCACACTGAATGGCCATGAAGTGCTTAAGCCCACTGACTGCTGCAAAGGTTTGGCAACAGGAGATCATGCAGACAGGTAGGAATAATCAGGGTCAAGGCAAGCCAAGGTCAGGAGTGGAGATATCAGCGTGGTTCAGGAAGCCAGGGTCAATGCTGGATCAGATACAGGTACAAGGTCAGAACACAGGGTAAAGCTGCAGATCAGACAGCAAGACCCTGGTGCATTTCTCATCCTTATATATGGCACTTGGCGCCAATGTGAAAAGGTGCACACCCGCGATCGCCGCAAGATTGCGCGGTCATGCCTGCCGAAACGGTTGTCCCTGGAATTGTGCCCACGCATGTGCCATGGTCTCTGCCTCCGCTCGTCTGCTGTACTATGGCCTGCATGTCCCTGACACTCCGCATGAAACAATAAGAGCAGGATGAGTCGCCACCTCACCGCACTTCCAAAAATCGGAGTAACCGGAAATTATGTCAATGGCTCCACCCGACGCGTTGCGTCACTGGTTATTAATAATAGTAATTTTATATTTTTTAAGGTTAGGGGTTAATTATGATTTATTTATGTATTATTACATAGCACTCCTTTATTTTATTTATGATGATTTTTATTTCTTTGTGTATTTTTTGTTCATATATTTCACATTTATTTTATTTTTTACATTTTTCATTTGAGCAGAAAATCGTGCCAAAACACGTGAATAGCGTGACAATCTGCTCCAGAACTTTTTTGCGCTTCAGGCGACTTGAAGTGGAGATGTGAACCATCTCCATAGAGAATAAATGTTTTTTTTCTCCTCCAGCGTTTTGGAGCTACAAAGTGCTAAGGTGTGAATGGGGCCTTAGGGTTCGGGTTTAGGGGTTACATTGACGTGAAGGGTCAGTAAGTGACTAACAATGTTTGGGGCTTGACTAATTAATTTTTAACTGTGATGAATTTTTCAGTTGAAATAAAGCATAATAGAAATTGGAGAAGTTTTTGGTGCAATCTTGTTTACCAGAACTCCCACAGCAATAAAAAGAAGGAAATCGATAACTCCAAAGAGTAATGTGCCCCTTTCTTCTCCTTTAGTCACAAAAGAGTTTTTGAATGGAGGTTCCACTTCAAAAATAATCAGGATGGTAATAATTGTAATAATACTTTGCGATCAATCCTTTAAAACGGGCAAGTATCTCTTCTTTTTTTTTACATTTTTTTATCAGAGACTAATTGGTTTTGGAGAGCAAGGTATTTTGTTTTTTGTATTTGCCTCTTAGTTGAAGAGCCAGAGAGCATTCCCGAGTATTGTCTGCAAAATACGTTTTCAACATTTTTTTATCTAATGAAAATGTCCAGAACACGGCGTCTTTATTCCTTGTCAATATCCCTCGGCCACTTCATATTCTAGCATGCTTAATACTATCCAATTGTCACTTCTCCTTACCAGAAGTGAAAATCGTGTTAAAAAGGGTCAGATTAAATTTGACTGTTCTATGCAATATCTCACTTTTAAATGAGTGTAGGAGCAGATGAAAGGAGCCGCCAGGAAACTCAATAACCCTCTGTAAAAGCTTCTGCTCGTTCTCTGGTCAATATACACCAGGCTTTCCAAAGTACTCCTGCAGGTCACAAGTGTTTGGGAGTGCTGTTTAATTCGGCTTTTTATTCTTACAAGAAGTTCTTTTGTACAAATAATCATGATTTAGTGAAGCATATGAAACACTTTCTATAGAATGAACTAATCAAAAATAGATTTTTTTTTATTTTTTATTTTTTTTATTGTTGAGGACCAGACAATGAGGTTGAATGCTGGTCTAATGAATAACCGAATGCGGTTTAAAAAAAAAAAGAACTGTAGAAGCCCTTCTAACCACTTGGAAATTAGAAATGAACTGGCCACACACTGATGCCATCACAAATGATGAAGCGGCACAACGAAGTGCAGATGTGCTCCTGGGTGCGGAGCTGTAGTCAACTTTGGAGGCAAGTTGGCAGCGGCTTAGCTACTATTGAGCCTTGATAACTAGGTTTACATGCAGTGGGAGAGCAGTTTAACCTCCCTGGCGGTATGATTATTTCAGATTTTTGGTGCTGAAAGCGGTACCATTATTTCTCCTACGTTCACTGACAGACGCAGCTCTTCATGACTTTGTGGGGTTTTATGTTCGTC
The DNA here is from genome assembly GCA_018402905.1 of Glandirana rugosa. Taxonomy (NCBI): domain Eukaryota; kingdom Metazoa; phylum Chordata; class Amphibia; order Anura; family Ranidae; genus Glandirana; species Glandirana rugosa. The sequence continues at coordinate 852,738 of BLSH010212870.1, forward strand.
CTACTAGGAGTTAACTAGGCAGGGAAAAGAATCAGCTGGCCCCTCCCGGTCCCTCCAATTTGACGAGAGGGTGACGTACATTTGGATCAATAGTTCCGAGTTATCATCGATTCGGCGACGGTTGAACGGAGGTTTCAACTGATGTCGAGGCGTGGGTCCTCGTGTAGACGTGAAGCAACACGGCGAAGTAGTAAACACTACCGTAGTCACACACCGGTCAAGTAAAGATTAAAGGTTCACCAATCTTCCCGAAGATGTCAAGAAAAAAAAAAATTTGGCGTAAGCCAATAAGTAATCTGGTCGTAAGTTGGAGTAACAGACCAGGAGTTGTTATTTTTTTTATTTTTTATTTTTTTTT
>BLSH010212870.1:857276-874425 GCA_018402905.1 Glandirana rugosa
ACCTGACCCTGCACCCGTACCTCACCCTGCACCCATACCTCACCCTGCACCCGTACCTCACCCTGCACTCTGAGCCCATCTTACCCTGTACCCTTACCTCACTCTGCACCCACCTCACCCTGCACTCTGCACCCACCTCACCCTGCATTCTGCATCCACCTCACCCTGCATTCTGTACCCACCTCAGCCTGCACCCGTACCTCATGCTGCACCCACCTAATCCCTATAATCTACACGTACCTCTTCCCTGAACTCTGCACCTACCTCACCCTGCACTCTGCACCTTTCGCACCCCTGCACGTGGCACCTTGCACAACCCTGCACTGTGCACCTAGCGCACACATGCACTCAGCACCTAGTGTACCCTTGCACTCTGGACCTAGCGCACCCCTTCACCTTGCGCACACATGCACTCAGCACCTAGTGCACCCCTGCACTCTGGACCTAGGGCACCCCCGCATCTAGCGCATCCATGCACTCTGCACATATTGCACCCCTGAACCCTGTACGTAGCGCACCTATGAACCCTGCTCGGTGTACGTAGTGCACCCCTCAACCTTGCACTCTGCATGTAGCTCAATCCTGTACTCTACACATAGTGCCCCCCTCAACTTTGCACTCTGCACTTGACACTCCCCCCAACCTTCATTGTTTTCATAGCGCACTCCTGCACTCTGTACCCCGCGTACCTTTGAGCCCTGCATTCTGTACATAGTGCACCCTTCAACACCTTTCAACTATGCACTCTTTATATAGTGCACCCCTCAAACTTGCACTCTGTACATAGCGCACCCCTCAATGCTAGTGCAGTTTGACCACACCTGCAATTTGATGCAGAGGTTATGATGTGCAGTAACCTCAATCAACCAATCAATGAGCAATAATGATGTGCATTAACCTCTAGCAAGCAAGCGGAAATTATATGCTGTAGCCTCTAGCAACTAATCAGTGAGTGGTAATGATATGCTGTAACCTCTAGCAACTATTCAGTGAGTGCTAATGATGTGCTGTAACCTCTGGCAGCCAACTGCAATCGCTGCCTGATCTGCTGCAGTAAATTCATTTTAAGTCTAGCTGGGGGGGGGGGGGGCACAAGAAAAATGTTTGCCCAAGGTCCAATCAGTATTAAAGACTGGCCCTGCTCATGCCTTGTGCAATGTAACAAAGGTATGCTGTAAACTATGCCCAGTTTTCTATTTGTGCAGCATCGTTTTCTTACTTTGTAAAGTTCCTGCACAGCGCGGCCATCTCCAGTGTAGCTACCCAGCATGCACCTGCCAATCTTGTGCATGTGCAGTGTGGTGCAATCTTGGTCAGCTTGACATGGCATGGCTCCAGTAACATTTAAAGCAGTTGTATCCTCATTTTTACCTACAGGTAAGGCTATAATAAGGCTTACCTGTAGGTAAAATGAATATCTCCTAAACTTGCACGGTTTAGGAGATATTCAGCCTGCATGCACCTGCTGACATCAGCGGCGCATGCGCAGTGAAGTTCCAGCGAAGGTCCGGCTTATCTTGCCAGAACGGAGGACTCCTACGTGCATGGGCAGGAGTGACGACATCACAGCTCCGGCCACTCACAGTGCCGGAGCCTGTGACCCTGCAAGGCAACATGTCAGCCTTCTCAGCGCTAACCGGGTCGGGCTACGGGGGCCTAATTCTAAGGTAAGTAATTACCACATTATGCCATTGTCTTGCAGGTTTCTTTTTTTATTTTATTTTTTATTCTTAGCTTTACTACCGCTTTAACATTGGCTTCTATGGAAAATCTTGGTCAGCTTGACATGGCTTTGGAGCAGTGCCAGGTCAAGCTGACCAAGATTTTCCATAGATGCCAATCTTAAATGTAACGGGTGCAGTGCCAGGTCAAGCTGACCAAGATATCCCAGGAGCCAATGCAAAGCCGGAAATGACATACAGCGCCACGGCCCCTAAAGGAGGAAGTGAAATTAAATACAGTAGAGCGTCAGATTGTGAGTAACGCGGTAAACGAGCGTTTCACAATACGAGCAGTTTAAAAAAAAAATTCCAACTTGGTTTGCGATCGCTGTCTCGCAAAACGATCAGGAATAAGCCTCTGTGCATTCAATACCGCATGGGGCCAGAGGTGTGGGCGCGCTGGTGGGCCTCGGAGATGCTTGGAAGCATTCGGAAATACCGAAAGTGTAATCAGTAAGGATGGGCTTGGGCTTGTTCGGAACTTAATGTGCCTGAGCCCGCCAGGAAGTGAACCCTGCACTGTTCTAATCACAGGCAGTGAGACATTTCCCCGATCGCTGCAGCCATGTATCGGGGAAATTTCTCACTGCCTGTGATTAGTGCAGTGCAGGGTTCACTTCCTGGTGGGCTCGGGTACATTGGGTTCCGAACAAGCCCAAGCTCATCCTTAGTAGACATTTCCAGAGCGTTTCCGAATGTTTCTGACCGTCTCCGAGCCTCACCAGCACCACCACACCTCTGGCCACATACGGTATTGCATACACCAGCGCCCCCGGACCTCTGGCCACATACAGTACTGCATAGACAAGCAGTGACTGTGGAACAAATTATCTGAGTTTCCATTGTTTCCTATGGGGAAACATGCTTTGATATACAAGTGCTTTGGATTACAAGCATTCTCCTGGAACGGATTATGCTCGTAATCCAAGGTTCCACTGTATAAGCATAAATCGGGTAAGCGAACAGAAAAAAAATAAGTAAATTGCCAATTCATTTTAAGGATGCACATTAGTGGTGCATGGCGAGGAGTGAAAAATGTGGGTGGAACTCCGCTTTAACCTATAACTCACATTTAAACCCTGGGAGGTGGCAGAGATTGTTACATGTAACTGTTCTTTATTGTTGTCGTCCTCAGGAAGCTAAAGCCGCCATTGAAGAAACAAGAGCCCTGCGTAGCAGAATCCACCTGGCTGAAGTGGCGCAGAGACAAGCACGAGGCGTGGAGATGGACTACGAAGAAGTCCTCCGCCTCCTGGAAGCTGAAATAACGGCGTTGAAAGCCCAGCTCGCTGAGCACCCCGGCCAAAGTAAAGTAAGACGAACAGCCACCGTCCGTTACCATGGCTTCCCCTGAGCAGTCATGTGGCCCCAGCTCTCTCCCTTTCAGTAAAGTAGGTCAGCATTTGTCTTGTATTATTCAGTGCTTGCAGTGATGTGCAGTGCTGAGGACAGTGTGGGCGTAGAGACCCTCTCTATTAGAAAAGCCAGTTATTAGTTTGTTTGCCGCAGAAGGAAACAGGAGTTTGCACAGATGGCTGGATTATACAGTGAAGTGCACCTGTCATCTTAAAAGCAAACACTTTTTTTACGAGTACCTATACTTTTTTTTAGTACTCGCCGATATCAATTTCCAATACCTACTGCAACGGGTTTTTTTATGCTTCAGCTGTCAGCGAAAGTACAAAGCATTAAAACGTTTTTTTTACAAATGAAATATATTAATTTTCAATTTTGTGCTTTTTTCAATGTGAAACGTGTAAATATATGTTGGTGTAAAAATATCAACAAACAAAGCAAACAAGAAAAGTTTTAATTATTAATAGTTTATAAAATAGAAGTGAACAACAAAAAAAAAATCAGCAGGAAAATAATAATTAAATGGAGGAGAATGAGGAGTTAATTAAGGCTGATTAGAGCAAATTAAGGGTTAAACAGAGGAACATTTTAACCACTTGCCAAACATCCACTGTCATATGGTGGCAGGTTGGCACGTTCCCGCAAATCGCCGTACCTGTACAGCGGCCCATTAAATGGATATAGCAGGTGCGCGTGGGCCCGCTGCTCCCCGGGGGAGCTGATGCAGATGGCCGGCGGCCGCAATGTCCGCTGGCCACCCGCGATCGTGGGAAATAGAGATAGAATGGCGATCTGTCAATGTAAACAGACAGATCCCCGTTTGGTCAGGGAAGTAGAGAGAGATCTGCTGTTCCTAGTAATCAGGAACAGCGTTCTCTCTCCTCCCCCAGTCAGTCCACTCCCCCAACAGTTAGAAACACTTCCTAGGGAACACATGTAACCCTTTGATCGCCCCCTAGTGTTAATCCCTTCCCTGCCAGTGACATTTATACAGTAATCAGTGTATTTTTATAGCACTGATTGCTGTATGAATGTCACTGGTCCCAAAAAAGTGTCCGATCTGTCCGCCGCAATGTCGCAGTCCCGCTAAAAATCACTGACCACTGCCATTACTAGTAAAAAAAAAAAAAAGAATAATAAAAATAGCATAAATCTATCCCATAGTTTGTAGACTCTATAACTTTTGTGCAAACCAATCAATATACGCTTATTGCGATTTCTTTTTTTTTTTTACCAAAAATATGTAGAGTATATATCGGCCTAAACTGATGAAGAAATTTTTTTTTTTTTTGGATATTTATTATAGCAAAAAGAAAAAATATTGTTTTTTGTTTTCAAAATTGCCACGCAATAAAGGAGGCGCGCTCACTGTGTTCCGGGGGAGCAGGTAGGGCTGACTCGATGTTCGTCGGCTACCCCTACCCGCGATGGCTCCCCCGCAGTGACAGAACGGAGGTCCGTGTATGTAAACACACGGATCCCCGTTCTGACAAGGGGAAAGGAGTGTGATCGTAGACTCCCTGTATATGGGAGCCGCGATCACTCTCCTCCCCCACTCAGCCCAGCCCCCATACAGTTAGTAACACACACAGGGAAAACAGTTAACCCTTATAGCGCCACCTACAGGTTAACCCCTTCACAGCCAGTGACATTTACACAGTAATCTGTGCATTTTCATAGCACTGATCGCTGTATAAATGCCAATGGTCCCAAAAAAGTGTCAAAATGGTCCGACATGTCTGCCGCAATATCGCAGATCGCTGCCATTACTAGTAAAAAAAGGAAAAAAAAATTATATCCCATAAATAAATTCTCATCATGTGTATATATGCTGATTGCAATTTTTTTTTTACCGAAAATATGAGGAAGAATATAAATCGGCCAAAACCGATGAAATGAATACATTTTTTATATATATATATATATATATATATATATATATATATATATTTTTTGGATTTGTATTTTAGCAAAAAGTAAGAAATATTGGTTTTTTTTTTTGTGTGCAAAATTGTCGCTTTTTTGTTTATATCGGTGATCAGAAGTGACGCAGAGGTAATCAAATACCACCAAAAGAAAGCTCTATTTGTGGGAAAAAAAGGACGCAAATTTAATTTGGGTACAACGTTGCACGACCGCGCAATTGTCAGTTAAAGCGACGCAGTGCCGAATCGCAAAACGTGCTCTGGTCCTAAAGGGGGAAATCCTTCCGGGGCTGATTTTTTTTTTTTTACTTGACAGGTTACTCACTTCATTTGCAAATCCCTTTGATCTGCAGATTAAGAAAAACAGTAAGCTATAAAAAGAAACCATGTTTCTTTTCTTTTGGCTGAGCAATGTTGTTGATGAACATTGGCTGTTTTTTTTTTTTTTTTTTTTTTTTAACCGCTGCAATTGCCGGGACTTCAGTTTACACTTCAGCTGTCAACAGGGGAACCCAACTGACAGCTTAAATGAGTCATTGGTTGTTAAGGACATGGCGGCCCCGCTCCTTAACAACCAATAATTGCCGTTTTTTTTTTTTTTTTTATCAAAGTATTGGTTTCAGGTATCTGCAAGTGCTTAGTATTGTATTATTATTATTATTATTGTATTAGTATTAGATAGCGGTATTGGTGCAACCATAAAAAAATACAGCTACACAATAAAAATGAAAAGGCAGTTTAAAATACATCTAAAGTCAGCCCTTTTTTTTAGATAAAGTAGGAAATGGTTAATGCGGAACTGAAGGCGCCATACTCCCTCCTCTCCAATGGTCCAAAGTCCTCAAGGGTTGTTCACTGACATGTTCTCAATGACTTCTTCCAGGTGGCGGTCTTAGGCCACCTTGATTGACTCGTGCGGAATACCATAGCTCCCTGCGCATGCACAGGAGTCACCCATCCCAGCACACAAGAACCATGTTGGCAGTGTAACCTGGGCTGTGCATACGCAGCTTAGTTTGCATGCCACAGAAGATTGTAAGCATTCAGTTAGGTTTAATTTATTGCAGAATCGGCATTGCAGTCTTCAGTTTTGCGATAAAAATCTTGCCTGTTCTTAAGTTTATTATTGTTGCCTTGTGTTCCCCTTTAAAAAACATGCGCAGCACAGTTTGCAGTGCCGGGCTGATCTCCAAGTCCTGGAATGATGGCCTCCTGTGCATGCGCAGGAGTGACATCATCCCCCACTGGCCAATCAAGAGGCACTTAGAAGAAGATGCTGAGGCAGGACCGTTGGAGAGGTAAGTAAGACATTAGTTCAGCTTTAAAAGAAAAGTATGGAAATTTAGTGGTTTTAAGAATTCTACTTCCCTGGGTGGATGCTGCATCTGTCCCCCGCTGGCTCTAACACTGAGAACCAAGCGATCAAACACAGCTGATTGCTCAGTTCCCACAGCTCCCTGAGCAGAGAGCTGCTGACTGTCAGCCACCGCTGTCTGCTCTGCCCCCCCCCCCCCATGCTCACTGTGGCGCTGGGCTGTGGAGGGGGGTGGGAGCGGCCGGCTCAGGCTCTCAGTGGCTCGCCGAGAGACTGAGCTGGCTGTCAGTCCTGGTATGTGTGCAGATCCTGACCGTATGGTCATGATCTTTCCTGAGCCTAGACCGGCTCTTTGACGTCAGCTGACAGCAGACTTTAGCCCACTGTCTGCTGAAAATGGGTCACAGGAGTGCAAAAAGATCCACAGCAGAAGTACAGCCAGACGATCTTTGGCTATACTTCTGCTTTATGGACCCCTGCTGATATTTGTAAAATTTTGTATCTTCCATCATTTTCTGCATTAATGATAACAGTCACCAGGGTAAACAGAGAATGTATATCCCCAATGGGCACACAGATGGCAATAAAACCTGTCCAAGGTTCCGACTCTCCCCTACTCCATCCAAAGCTAAAAAGATATTTTGTCCTTCAATACAAACACCGGCCACTTTATTAGGTACACCTGTTCAATTGTTTGGTAACACAAATTGCTAATTAGCCAATCACATGGCAGTAACTCAATGCATTTAAGCATCTAGACATGTTGAAGACGACTTGCTTAAGTTCAAAGCGAGCAACAGAATGGGGAAGAAAGGGGATTTAACTACTTGCCGACCGCCCGCTGTCGTCTGACGGTGGCAAAGTGGGCTCGATATCGCAAACTGACAGCAGCTGCGAGATCGCGGTTCCTGTGTTCCGGGGGAGCCAGAGAGCGGGTAGGGCGGACTCGATGTCCGCCGCCCATTCGCGATTGCTCCCCCAGAGTGACAGAACGGGGGTCCGTGTATGTAAGCACACGGATCGCTGTTCTGACAAGGGTAAGGAATGTGATCGCTGGCTCCCTGTTTATGGGAGCCACGATCACTCTGCTCCCCCACTCAACCCAGCCCTTTCATAGCACTGATCGCTGTATAGATGCCAATGGTCCCAAAAAAGTGTCAAAATGGTCCGACATGCCCGCTGCAATATCGCAGTCCCGCTAAAAATCGCAGATCGCTGCCATTTCTAGTAAAAAAATAAATAAAAACCCCATAAATGACTTCTCATCATTTGTAAACGTGGCAACTTTTGCGCAAACCAATCAATATACGCCAATTTTTTTTTTGTTTTTGTTTTTTTTACCAAAAAATATGAGGAAGAATATAAATCGGCCAAAACCGATGAAAAAATTGTTTTTTTTAAATATTTTTTTGGATATGTATTTTAGCAAAAATAATAAATATTTTTTGCAAAATTGTTGCTCTTCGTTTTGTTTATAGCGGTGATCAGAAATGACACAGAGGTGATCAAATACCACCAAAAGAAAGCTCTATTTGTGGGAAAAAAAGGACGCAAATTTTGTTTTGATACAACGTCGCATGACCACACAATTGTCAGTTAAAGCGACGCAGTGACGAATCGCAAACAGTGCTCTGTTCCTAAAGGGGGAAATCGTTCCGAGGCTGAAGTCGTTAAGTGACTTTGAATGTGGCATGGTTGTTGGTGCCAAACAAGCTGGTCTGATTATTTCAGAAAACTGCTGGTCTACTGGGATTTTCACACTCAACCATCTCTCAGGTTTACAGAGAATGGTGGGAAAAGAGGAAAATATCCAGTGAGTGGCAGTTGTGTGGAAGAAAATGCCTTGTTGATGTCGGAGGAGAATGGGCAGACTGGTTCAAGATGATAGAAAGGCAACAGTAACTCAAATAACCACTCATTACAACCAAGGTATGCAGAATACCATCTCTAAATGCACAACACATCGAACCATAAAGCAGATGGGCTACAGCAGCAGAAGACCACACTGGGTGCCACTCCTGTCAGCTAAGAACAGGAAACCAAGGCTACGATTCACACAGGATCACCAAAATTCCTCACTTCCAGCCCAGACCAATTTTCAGCTTTCAGTGCTGTCGCATTTTGAATGACAATTGCGCAGTCGTGCGACGCTGTACCCAAACAAAGTTTTTTTTCATTTTGCTCCCACAAATTGAGCTTTCTTTTGGTGGTATTTGATCACCTCTGGGGTTTATATTTTGTGCTCTTAAAATAAAAAAAGCCCGAAAATTTGGAAGAAAAAAAAGTTTCTGTCACAAAACTTTGTAAATAAGTACATTTTCTCCATCGCTAATGGGCACTTATGAGGCAGTTCTGATTGCCACTGACAGGCACTGATGATAAGGCACTTATACGCAGCACTGATTGGCACTCATATGCAGCACTGACGGGCACTGATAAACAGCACTGATGGGCACTCATAGGCAGCACTGATAGGTGGCACTGGTGGACACTCATAGGTGGCACTGATAGAGGTCACTATAAGGTGTGCATTCCCTGGTGGTCCTGTGTGGCTTCTCAAATAGGCACTGAGTGCCATCCATGTTGGGCATTGTGCCTCTTACCTGGTGGTTGAGGGTAGGCTCCTTTGTGGTCCTGGGTGGCGATCCTAGGGGCGGCTGCGCTGATAAACAATCAGTGCAGACCCCCTCCCCCATCAGGAGAGCCGCCGTTCGGCTCTCCTCTACTCGCGTCTGCAAATGTAAGTAGATGAAAAGCCGATAAATGATTCTTCCTGTTTACACTGTGATCAGCCATAATTGGCCACGGCTGAGCTCTTTACCTCGATCGGCAATGGGGTGGGTCAGACTGACACACTGCACCACCAATCGCCACGATGCGTGCCCCCCACGGGTGCGAAATTGCTTTTTATCCAGCAGGACGTCCAGTCAGGATAATGAATCTCCTGCCCGGCCGTCATTTGTCTATAGGCCAGGCGGGAAGTGGTTAAACCCCATGGCCTACCTGTGTATTGTTGCTGACCATGTCCATCCCTTTATGACTGCAGTGTCCCCATCTTCTGATGGTTCCTTCCAGCAGGATAATGCACCATGTCACAAAGCTCCAATCATCTCACCACTGGACAATGAGGTCACTGCACTCCAATGGCCTCCACACTTCCCACATCTCATCCAATAGAGCACCTTTGGGATGTGGTGGAATGGGAGCTTCACATCATGGATGTGCAGCCAACAAATCTGCAGCAACTGCATGATGCCATCAGGTCAATATGGACCAAAATCTCTGAGGAACTTGCTTAATCTATGCTATGAAGAATTAAGGCAAAGGGGGTCCAACCCGATACTAGCAAGGTGTACCTAATTAAGTGGTCAGTGAGCGTATATTTTAACCGCTTGCCGACCGCTGGTCGGCAATTGACGGCGACAGTGTGGCTCCTCTGCGCAAATCGCCGTCATATGACGGCGGCTGCAAGATCGCGCACAGTGAGCGCGCGCGCGCCGCCGGTGGCGCGCCCGCATGCTCACTGTGTCCGGGGAGGGCCAGGGAGCGGGTGCGGCGGATTCGATCTCCGCCGGCCACTCGCGATGCCCCCCCCGGAGTGAAAGAGCGGAGGTCCGTGTAAGTAAACACGGACCTCCGTTCTGTGAGGGGGGAAGGGCTGTGATCACAGCCTTCCTCTACGTGGAAACTGTGATCACTTCCCTTCCCCTGCTAGAGCAGCACTCACACAGTTAGAACACGCCCAGGGAACACAGTTAACCCTTAGAGCGCCCCCTGCAGGTTAACCCCTTCACTGCCAATGGCATTTACACAGTAATCAGTGCATTTTTATAGCACTGATCGCTGTATAAATGCCAATGGTCCTAAAAAAGTGTCAAAATGGTCCGACGTGTCCGCTGAAATATCGCAGTACCGCTAAAAATCGCAGATCGCCGCCATTACTAGTAAAAAATAAAAAAAAAAACCCAGAAATTAATTCTCATCATCCGTAAACGCGACCACTTATGCGCAAACCAATCAATAAACGCCGATTGCGATTTTTTTTTATCACAAATATGAGGAAGAATATAAATCGGGCAAAACCGATGAAAAAAAAATTTTTTTTGTATTTTTTTTTTGCATTTGTATTTTAGCAAAAAGTAAGAAATTTGTTTTTTTTTGCAAAATTGTCGCTCTTCTTTTGTTTATAGCGGCGATCAGAAATGACGCAGAGGGGATCAAATACCACCAAAAGAAAGCTCTATTTGTGGGCAAAAAAGGACGCAAATTTCGTTTGGGTACAACGTCGCACGACCGCGCAATTTTCAGTTAAAGCAACGCAGTGCCGAATCGCAAAAAGGGCTCTGGTCCTAAAGGGGGAAATCCTTCCGGGGCTGAAGTGGTTAAAGCGTAACTCCAGGTTGCACCAACTTCCTTCAGTTTCCTGCCACCTTCCTTCTGGAGTCTTTGGTCTGGTCAGGTGACATCTCGGGTCTTCCTCCTTTGGCGGCGGGCTGGCCTTGCTCTCAGTTTGGTCCTGTGAGCACTGGGCATCTTGATGACATCCCTCCAGGTGGTGGGTTCTTGAAGCCCTTTTCCCCAGCCCAAGTTTTCTTCCAGATCAAATTACTTTGTCACTTAACCTGAAAAGGAGACTGTAGCTGGATCGCAAGGTTACATTATTCCCAAGGCACAGTGTAAAAGTGGGTGCTGACGTGACCACCGCCTGGAACCGTGAACAATCAGCGGGAGGGATGTCATCAGCACACCATGGGTCTCCAAAATTGGGTCCTCCGTTTTGAGCCAGAGATAGGGTATTACAGCCAGAGCTTTTTTTTTTATTTTTTTTGCATGCTAGGCAATTAATTCATAAATTTTGCTCTTGAGCTGTAGTTAGTTGTATGGAAAACACACTTTTCCTTTGCCCGATGTGAATAAAACGAGAATTCCCTTTGCAAGGCTCTCTAATTACACATGCACCTTTTTTTGCTAGAGGGCATTCCCTTTTAAGGTTTATGGGTACATAAAAATGTTTTAGCTGGTAAGGAAGCGTTATGAGGCAGGTGCGTTATACTAAGCCTCAAAGTGTGTCTTAGAGCATGTGTGAAGTGATAGTAATTATGTATATATTGTAAACTATCATTTTGCTGAGTTTTTAGCAACTCTTCAAGGAACAAGTGACTTGTGAAAGTTAAAAAAACGATAGCACCTATTTATGAATTAATCGCTTCCACTCTACTGACAAGCTATATGGTTTTAATGGTTGAAATTATGCCACGCTCTTAGAAATTCTTAAAGTGATACTAAACACACATTGTCCCTTCTATTTCTGTATATGGATGATGGCACTGTAATTATTTCATTCAGAAAATATAAGTACCTTCCTTCCTAATCAATATACAGCTGTCGCATAACCCAGCTCTTTCCCAGCCTGTCTGCAGGGAAACATAAGCAGGAGGAGCTTCTAGTCCTCTGCTGCTGGTCACATGTTCAAAATAAAAAAAACAACAGTCTTTGGAATACAGATTAAAAATAAATAATATCAATAAACTGTTATAAATTGTCATACAAATATATATTTGAAATCAATCTTTATTATTTAATGGCAATAACATGGTGTGGACAGATTTCTGCCAGTCACAGGCTGTGTCACATCCCTCCAGCCTGTGTCTTAGAATAACAGAGAGGCGAAGCCTCCATCAATCAAATTGTAATATCCCATTCCCCATTGTGTTTTACTGGCTAGTGGGCATGTAAGAAGAGGGAGGGAGTGGGCTGTCATTTACCACTGTGTATACACCCACATGTGTGCACCACCCCCTTGGGATGTCACCCACCCAGCATGCACAGGTCGGTGACATCACAAGGGGGTAGAGCCACCAGGTGACCCCGCCCCTTACCTATTTAAAGCGAAATCCCACCCAGTTAAAAGTCGGCAGCTACAAAAAGTGTAGATGCTAACTTTTAACAATCGGACACTCACATGTCCCTGGCTCCAGCGATGTGGTCGCCCAAGGGCTCGCTCCTCTACTCCTCCCCTCGGCAGCGCCGGCATCACAAGTGTGGGCACGCACTGCGCTTGTGAATGGCTGGCGTATATTCTGGGACCTCTGACATGTCCCAGAAGATCGCAGAGAGGGGGGAAGGTGAACTTCCTTCCAGAGCCGCGGCTCTAGGAAGGGAAGTGGACCTGGGACCCTGTGAAAATAGGGTCCCGGTCACCCCCCAAAAAATAACATGCCAATTGTGGCATGTCAGGGGGTCACCTTCCCTTAAAGCGGAAGTTCCACCTTTGGGGGGAACTCCGCTTTAAAAACTGTCAAACGGCAGAGCAGGCATTCAGTGGTTAGCCTTTGTCGCGGGTAGTGCAGTTTTTTTGTCTTGTTTTTTTCCCGGGTGCAGCGGGTATCCTGATTGACGATGGATCTACATCGGGGGACATTTGTTTTTTTCTTTTTTTAATAAAGGACTTGTCAAAAACTGCCTCCTGTCTTTATTTTTTACACTTTTTTTTTGGTGAATGGTTAAGGGTACAATGTACCCCATACTCATTTACATTGGTTGGGCGCCACAGCCACATGTACTGATATTATCCAACACCACAGCCCAAGGTTGTTGGGAAGAGGCCCTTGTCACAGCCCCCTCACCCCAAAGCATCTTCCTATGTTGAGGGCATGTGGCCTGGTATGGTTCAGGATGGGGGGGTGGGGGGGACACTTGCTCATCCCCCCTTCCCTTTCCTTACCAGCCAGGCTGCATGCTTGGGTAAGGGTCTGGTATAGATTTTGGGGAGACCACTGTTTTTTTTAAACATTTTATTGCCGGCAATGGTATTGTATTGCCAGCAATTTAAATGTAATTTTTTTTTTTCTTTATAAATGTCAGTTTTGCTGCAGCAGGTTCTATACATGGTACAGATGTGCCACTTTACAGGCAGACTAAGGGGACCCCTCAGGCACTATATTTAAAGGAATTTTTCATTTTTGTTGTTTCACTTTAAGCATCATTAAAATCACTGCTCCTGTAAAAGCAATCTTTTTAAAAATGTCCCCCAGTTCAGTACCCGGGCCCCTATACCCTTTTTATGGCCAATTACTTGCATATAAGCCTTCAAAATGGGGACTTTTGATTTTTCAAATTCGGGTGCCATAGACTTCAGTGGTGTTCGGGGTTCGATGCGATGTTCGAAAGTTCTGGCGCGAACCGGGAGGTGTTCAGCCCAACTCTAATTATGTATAGTAAGTAACACTTTCATGCCAGATTATATAAAGCAGTGCTGAGCTCTGCACATCACTTACTAATATCAGGCCCTGCCTAGCTCTCACAAAGCACAACAAAACCGCTACTATGAGACATTACAGTTCAGTAAAGTGTTTGGATGGGTCATGAATGTTGCTGTCCTTTCTTACATGATATGTGCAGACTGTAAGAGCAATTTTCTTTTTTTTTTTTTCTCTCTGTTCAGGACAATGTTCAGGATTTAAAGCGCAGAATCACTGTTCTCGACTGTCAGCTGCGCAAATCAGAGATGGCACGCAAAACCTTCGAAGTATCCACAGAAAAACTGCTGCAGTTTGTAGAGGTGAGTTATTGTCATTTAGACTTTTAAAGCGGAGTTCCACCCACAAATACATTGTGTTTATATATTTCAAATTGTCTATACATGATGAATCACCTTTGGGAAAAAAACATTTTTTATACTCCTAAGTGCCCTGTTGCCATGTGATCCCTGTAATCTTCCACTTCCTGATCCGCGGCACTCCGCATCACTTCCTGTCTCGCCTGGGCTTATGGGAGATGTGAGTCATCATTTCCCATGAGTCAGTGGGTATCCCTAAGCTGTAAAACCGCGTTATTTCCAGACAGGAAATGACATGATTTTGTGGGGGAGAGACATGTTATCTATGTTGTCGTAACAACAGGGTAGGACTTTCCTCTGTCGCCGCCCGTTGTTATGGCAACGAGGCATACACTCGAGATCGAGAGGTGCATGTTGGTTACCCAGCATGCACCTTATCCAGGAAGAGACTCGGAGGGTGCGAGTGGGCTTCACATGTGTCCCAGAAGATTGCAGGGAGGGAGGGGGGAGAGGTGAACTTCCGTCCGGTGCCGCGGCGACAGGGGCAGAAGTGGGAGCTGGGTACCTCTGAAAACTAGGTACCCCCCCCAAAAAAAATGACATGCCAATTGTGGCATGTCTAGGGGTCACCAGCACTTAAAGCGGAAGTTCCACTTTTGGGTGGAACTCTGCTTTAAATTGAAGCAGCATGCTGCTGTATTCACTATGTTTAAGGTTTTCAGCCTATCACCTTTTTGCAGTTTCTCTGAAACACCCACCCTTATGAGCGTACTCCCACGTGACATTGCAAACCCGATAGGTTCATGCACCAACATGCACGGGCAGCTTGTAACTCCATGATTGTAAGCCACTTTCCAGCTCCTCCTTGTGCGCTTTGCTCCCATGGCTTAAAGGATGATGGGACATGTAGTATCATCATGGTCAATCATGTGACTTTTTTTTGGCATCTACAGTGAAGATTTAATTCTACTGTAAGTTTTTTTTTTTTCTTCTCTGAATTAGAATTTTTAGATGTATTTATAAAAGGGATCAGTTCGATAGAAATAAATCGATGAGTTGTAAAGTGGAACTTTAATTATTTATTTTTTTAACCTGAGCTTTGCCATTGCAGGAAAAGGTAGTTTGTCCACGTAAAGCGGAGTTCCACCCAAAAGTGGAAGCTTCCCTTATCTGTCTCTTCCCCCCCTCCGGTGCCTCATTTTGCACCTTTTTGGGGGGAGGGGGTACCTGTTTTTGACAGGTACCCTGTCCCCACTTCCGTCGGACCTCACCACGGCGAGATACGTCAGAGGTTCGACCTCCCTCCTCCTCGGGGGCCAGGAGGAGAGCGCAGCGAGCTTCGCGCATGCGCAGTAGGGGACCGGCTGCGAAGCTGCAAAGCTTAATTTCCAGGTTCTTTTACTGCGGATGGCAGCGACAGCACCTGAGAGCCGATGGAAACAACGGCTGGGGTGCCGACATTGCTGGATTCAAGGACAGGTAAATGTCCTATTATTAAAAGTCAACAGCTACAGTACGTGTAGCTGCTGACTTTTCATTTTTTCGTGCAGGGGGCAGAACTTCACTTTAATGGTTGACATTTATTTTCCCTTTTCTCCCCTGACAAGGGAAAAAAATAGGACGCCTCATGTAAGCTCCAAGTCACAACAAGGGACAGGACACCCTTCCCGCCCTAATGTGAGAACACTACGTGTCCAAGTGACAGTTGCCAAGTACTAGTGTTCTCAAATGGGAGGAAGATGAAAGATTCTCATGTTACCCATACGCTAAACTATAATTTTTTTTTTCTTCCCTCCCAGCAGCCAAAGGTAGCCACAAAGTAGTGAAGGTGAATGTACAGTATCTCACAAAAGTGAGTACACTTTTGTAAATATTTTATTATATCTTTTCATGTGACAACACTGAAGAAATGACACTTTGCTACAATGTAAAGTAGTGAGTGTACAGCTTGTATAACAGTGTAAATTTGCTGTTCCCTCAAACTAACTAAACACACAGCCATTAATGTCTAAACCGCTGGCAAAAAAAGTGAGTACACCCCTAAGTGAAAATGTCCAAATTGGGCCCAAAGTGTCAATATTTTGTGTGGCCACCTTTATTTTCCAGCACTGCCTTCACAGGTTGCCACTGGAGTCCTCTTCCGCTCCTCCATGACGACATCACGGAGCTGATGGATGTTACAGACCTTGCGCTCCTCCACCTTCCATTTGAGGATGCCCCACAGATGCTCAATAGGGTTTAGGTCTGGAGACATGCTTGGCCAGGCCATCACCTTTACCCTCAGCTTCTTTAGCAAGGCAGTGGTCGTCTTAGAGGTATGTTTGGGGTCGTTATCATGTTGGAATACTGCCCTGTGGCCCAGTCTCCGAAGGGAGGGGATCATGCTCTGCTTCAGTATGTCACAGTACATGTTGACATTCATGGTTCCCTCAATGAACTGTAGCTCCCCAGTGCTGGCAGCACTCATGCTGTCCCAGACCATGACACTCCCACCACCATGCTTGACTGTAGGCAAGACACACTTGTCTTTGTACTCCTCACCTGGTTCCCGCCACACATGCTTGGCACCATCTGAACCAAATACGTTTATCTTGGTCTCATCAGACCATAGGACATGGTTCCAGTAATCCATGTCCTTAGTCGTGCTTGTCTTCAGCAAACTGTTTGTGGGCTTTCTTGTGCATCATCTTTAGAAGAGGCTTCCTTCTGGGACGACAGCCATGCAGACCAATTTGATGCAGTGTGCAGCGTATGGTCTGAGCAGAACATATTACAGTGCACACATACAAAAATGGCATTGAACTCCTGCAAGGCTATTTAAAAGCACCTAAACTTATAAAGCAAATTATGCGGGATTTGGTCACACTATATGGCCATAAAGTGCTTGAGCCCACTACTGTGTCAAAGTACTCCATTTTCAGTCGGTCCTGACTGACCATGGGTCTCATAACCTTGGGAGAAATACACTCTTCTTTATGACTCAGGTGGACACTGATCAGAGATAATGATGGCGCAACGGGGTGCTCTAGCCCAAGGGATCTGGTCAGGACCTCTATAACAGACAAACATATACTTGGGGGGCACACCCTAACAATGCATTACATTGTGACCAAATCCCCATATTTTTGCATATTTGCTTTATATGTTTAGGTGCTTTTAAATAGCCTTGCAGGAGTTCAATGTCATTTTTGTATGCATGTGCTGTAATGTGGTGTTCTGTTTGGCAGCACCGGTAGTAATAGAGACTAGTCACAGGTGGACTCAGTATTTCTTC
>BLSH010212870.1:891721-902278 GCA_018402905.1 Glandirana rugosa
CGACTGAAATGTTGGTGAAGCAACTTTATTGTTTACAGAGAAACAGATGATACAAACTCAAATAAACAATGCTCATCAGGAAATGATGAGCAGCATAAGTTCAAAACGTCCATTCAATATACTTGTAACTGCTGTGAGAGTTTCATATATACACTATATTACCAAAAGTATTGGGACACCTGCCTTTATATGCACATGAACTTTAATGGCATCCCAGTCTTAGTCCGTAGGGTTCAATATGGACCTTGCTTTGTGCACTGGTCCAAATGATTTGGTGGAGGCGGGGTTATGGTGGTGTGGGGTTGTTTTTCAGGGGTTGGGCTTGGCCCCTTAGTTCCAGTGAAAGGAACTCTTAAAGTGGTTGTAAAGTCAGCCCCCCCCCCCCCAAAAAAAAAACCAAAAAAAAAACCTGCAAAGCAAAGGCATAATGAGCTAGTATTAGCTCATTATGAAATACTTACCTTGGAATGAAGCTGTTGCAACGGTCTCTGCACGCCGCTGTGACCGGCGACATGCTTCTTCCTGGTCTGCGGCCCTGTCCAATCACAGCGCGGGTTCCAGTGCTGTGATTGGCGGAGCCGTGCTGACATCACTCCCGTGAATGCGCATGGGAGCCGTCATTTATGGCACGTCAACAGAAGAAACGGTACCCTGGGCTGCCCCAAGTGCAAATTCTTCAGTGCGCATGTGCCGATGACGTTGGCACATGCAGATACAGGGAATATCTCCTAAACCATACAGGTTTAGGAGATATTCCTGGGACCTACAGGTAAGCCTTTGAGGGAACAGTTTGGGTGGCCCCTTCCTGTTCCAACATGACTGCACACCAGTGCACAAAGCAAGGTCCATAAAGACATGGATGAGCGAGTTTGGGGTGGAGGAACTTGACAGTCCTAAACCTCAACCCAACAGAACACCTTTGGGATGAATCTGAGCAGAGGCTGCGAGCCCGGCCTTCTCGTCCATATCGGAGTGCCTGACCTTACAAATGCGCTTCTGGAAGAATGGTCAAACATTCCCATAGGCACTCCTAAACCTTGTGGACAGTCTTCCCATAAGAGTTGAAGCGGTTATAGCTGCAAAGGGTTTGGCCAACTCAATATTGAACCCTACGGACTAAGACTGGGATGCCATTAAAGTAAAGGTAGGTCAATACTTCTGACAATATAGTGTAGCTTGAAGACATAATAGAGAATACAGTACACATATTGTATAATGGTCAAAGGATAAGGAGGGCATAATCACAATAGTATCCATGAATCCTAAATTACAAAAATAGGACATACAATGCAAGTATTCAAGGTAAAGCAAAAATTGTCTTGGTCTGGACATGTAACTTAACCATCAGAAGACACTGTTTGCGCAGATTCTACCCAGGAGGACCAGACTCTGTAAAAAAATTTTTTAGGGCGACCCCTTGGCTTCAAAGGTCAGCTTACAGAACAAGATTGCTTGACTAAGGCTATCCACAAAGTGAAAAGACTACAAAAGAGAGCGCGCACCGACCTAGTGCATTACCAACATAATCATTTATTTAAAATTCAGCAAAGGCAAATACAATGATGCCAACAAGACCACCAAGAAGCCCTTGTAGCACCATATGTACCTTGGTGTCCTTCACAAAGGTTTGTACTTTGGAAAATGTCCACCACCGCCTTGGTCCATGCTTTTCCCTGCACTGACCGGTGTATTCCTTTTTCATTGCGCCGCTCGCCACTTTGAAAAAAATAAGTTGGTTTTGTGTTGCAGTTTGGGCATTCGGGCTCAAAAAGGTTTGCCATCTCTGCCATAGACCATAAAGGATTCCTTTTAGTTGCTCAACTCCTCCTATTCTGTTATCAGTAGAGATCCTCCCAACATGAAGTGAGAGTGGGAGAGGTTTACAATTTCCATTGCAGTATTATAGATTCCTTGGTGTAACAATACACTAAGCACAAAAATTGTTGTAAGGAAGGCTATCATCATCTATATAACCCAAGAGGCATCTCAATGGATTACAAATATTAGGCTGATGCGCAAACCTCTGACCAAAAGGTCCTAATAGATGGGCACTCCCAAACCATATGAAAGAAAGTGCCATCCACCATCAAACACTAGTGTTAAACGGTTACCCCCCCCCCCCCCACACACACACACACTTCTCTACCTGCCACCTTTGCTGGACAACTTTTGCCTAATATAGAAAGTGGAAAGTGGCGAAAGGAAGTATTCATCAATCTGGGGTGGAGCATACAGAAAAACAAAAACTGATGTAATTGTGTGTACAAAATGTATCATACTGTGTATGTAAATTTTGGTTTTGCTTATAGGTCCAATTTAGGCCTAGTTCACACTAGTGCAACTTCTGATGTGACTTGAGTTGCATAGAATCGCATGACAGAGATGCCCATGCAAATAAATGTAACTCAGATCTGTGCGATTTTGGAAAAGGTTCCTGCATTGGTGCGATTTAGTCCCAAAGAATATGCAAAGGCGCACCACATAATTGCCCTGTGACTTGTATCAAAGTTGCATCACAGTAGTGTGAACCAATCCTTTATCCTTCTGAACTGGGGATGCTTCATGTTAAATGACATATGCTCAATCTCCTTGTGGGGATTCCTAATGAAGACCAGGCACTCCTTGGACTCTGCAACACTTGCCTGCCATTAATAGCACCATTGTCCACACATTGTTATATAACTAGGCGATTATTCATCTATTCTACACTGACCTGCTTCCATCAGTGAAAGACTAATGTCAATGCAATACATATTCATAATGCGACCAGTACTTTTAAACAATTACCACTGTGTGTGACTGTTATTATGATGTTATTATGATGTCTATGTTAGGGGCCAGCACAGCTAGACCGCTTTTCAGCTTAAGCCTTTGATGGCGGCTTCCCTCTCACCTTCCCTCCATAATGCGCAAAGCACTGACGTCAGGCGTCGTGGAAAGCCTGCCCACCCATAGTATTCAAGAGTGATGGTTTTCTAAAGTACATAAAGATAAAATAAACCATTACTTGCAGAACAAATTAATTAGCTTTTTTTAAAAAAACATTGTTGTATTTAGGTGGAAAATTTCCTTTAAGCGCATTAAAGTGCACTTGTCCACTTTTTCCTTTTTTTTTCCCTTCAATAAGAAATTGCTGCAAAAACTTACAGATGAATCAAAGCCTTACTCTTCAGATGTTGTTCTCTTACAACTGGATGTACAAAAGAAAATAATTATTTTCCTCTTTTGTCAAAGTGAAATTACTGTGGCCATTTAGAAAATGTACATGTCTGCAATTTAAGTCAACTATTACCATCTGTGTTATTGCAGAGCAAGACTCTCAAAGGCTTTATGTTCGATCACCATTTTTTTTTACCCTTATATGGCGGATTTAATGGAAAGCAAGCCTATTATGGTCTTTTCTGATCCAACTTGTTTAAATCAAGGTTGCAGATAGTAATTAAATTAGCAAAAAGTTTGAATAAAAAACACAAGAATGTGTTCTAAGGTTAGCTAAACTTAGAGGTGACAGTGTATAAAAATAAAAAAGACCAGTCGCCAGTTTTGCCTCTGTTCTCCCTACAGCTGATCTTTTCCCAAGACTGGCTTACCATGCCTCATTGTGCAGTGGATGTGGCCATCCTTCCAGAGGTGCCCCAAAAATGCTCTCTGAGGCTGGCTACTCCTGCATAGTAACTTGAATACTCCTAGCATTTTAGGATTGGGGTATGCACCTACAACCCTGGTGACCGAGCTCCAATCAGTGATCTCATCACAGATAACATAAAGGAAAAAGGGACAATTAAGTGAAAGCTTGTCTAAGGAAGAATGTTTTTAGATTTGATTTGAATGGGTTTAGAGAAAATGACACTCTGATGTTCTTTGGAAGTGAATTTTTGGAGCATAGCAGGAGAAGGCTCTGTCTCTCATCAAGTGTAGTTGAGTAGGGGGGACACACAGAAGACCAGAATTTTAGGAGCGGAGGTTACGAGGGGTTGAGTAAGTTGATAAAAGTTCAGAGAGATAATGGGGTGCCAAGCCATGAAGAGCCTTATAGGTGAGCAAGAGTGTCAGGAAGCAGGTGTGAGGCCGAGAAGTTAGAGGGCTTCCCTTGCGGCTAAGTGCACAGCTACCCTGGGGATGAGACGGGAGCAGCGCCCAAAGAAGCACGGGTTGCCAGCAGGTAATTCCAGAAGACTGTGTAGCAGGAAGTTGCAGGAACAGCTGATGGTTGCTGGCGTGCTTAAGGCTCCGTGGGGAGTCAGCTGGAGACAAGGTCAGAAGACAAGCCGGGGTCACACACGGTTAGATCAGAGGAAGCAGCTGGGGCGGTGCACCAGGACAAGGATGCGCAGGATAGCAGAGTTGGTAGAGCCAGCAGCGGGACAAGCCAGGAGATTGGTCAAGGAGGCAAGCCGAGGATCAGGACTGGAGAGCAGGTGCAGGGTCAGGACAAGCAGAGTCTGGTAAACAGGAGATCAATCAGGAGAAAACAGGAACACAGGAATCACAGGGGAGCTGAGAGATAATCCAGCAAAGTCCTTTTGTTAGTGACAGGTTTAAATAGCCCAAAGGGCGCCAATGCGCGTGCCCGGCGCGTCCCCACGTTCGTGACGGAACATTCGTTCGTGTGCGTCGGCGCATGCCCACTCGTACAGGCGGCTGGATGCGGCCATGTTGGAAATGGGCAGCAGTAGCCGTTCTGCGTCTATTTCTCTGACAGTGAGGGTCTTGAAGTCTATGCTAAACCTGACGGGTAGCCGCTGCAAGAACTCCAGGATAGGGGTAATAGGATCGCTTGTACCGGACCTAGTTAGGATTCTGGCTGCAGAATTTTGAACATATTGAAGTCGATTAATAGTGGATTTAGGTACACCAATGAGTACAGCATTGCAGTAGTCAAGTCCGGGGGACACAAATGTATGGATCAGCTTTTCAGCTACAGTGTATGATAGCATAGGATGCAGCCGAGTAATCTTTCAATAGTGGAAAAAATATGTTCTGACAACATTTTGTACATGTGGATCAAAGGTTAAATTAGCATTACATTTTACCCCTAGAATTATTAATTTAGACTGAAGCTCTAATACAGTGCCATCTATAGATCAGCTACCGAGACTGGCCTTACGAAATTAATGGGGGATGCCAATAAGCATGACTTCAGTCTTGTCATCGTTTAATTGAAGGAAATTATGGGCCATCCAAGTTTTATATCACAAATACAGTTAGATTGGAGAGAAGCAGCCAAAGTAGAATTTGGTTTAGTGTGGATGTGTCCTAAGCATAGAAGTGATAGTTGAACCCATGTGATCTAAGCAATTGGCCAAGTGGAAACACATAGATGCTAAAAAGAGATTGAGCCCTAAGGAACACCGTACTTGACTGGACTGACCTCAGGCTGGAATTCGCCAAGAGAAACAAAGTAACAGCGATTAGTGAGAAATGATCAATTTCAAAACCAATTCTGACACTCCAAATATGTTTACAATGCGAGAGAGTAAAATATTGTGGTCTACAGTATCAAAGGCAGAACTAAGATCCACTAAAATGCTCTTTTTATACCCAATCATGTTACTGAACTGTTGCCAATTAACCCAATTGGCTGAAAATTGTTCTTCCAGCTCTTCCTGATTAGCGCCACTTACTTTTTCAGCTTTTTGTTGCCCTGTCTTAACTTTTTTGAGACTTTTTGCTGCCCTCAATTCTTAAATATATCAAAAGTTATAGCGTCTACAAACTATGGGATAGGTTTAGGGACTTTTTATTTTTTTCTTTACTAGTAATAGCGGCGATCATTGTTTTTTTTGTTTTTTTTTTTTGCGGGATTGTGACTTTGGGGCGGACAAATTGGACACTTTCTGGGGACCAGTGACACCAATACAGTAATCAGTGCTAAAAAAATGCTCTAACACTATAAATGACACAGTCAGGGAAGGGGTTAACACGGGGGGCGATCAAAGGGTTAAATGTGTTCCCTAAGTGTGCTTTCTAACTGTGGGGTGGAGGGACTGATTGCAGGAATAGAGAGATCTGTGTTCCTGATTAGCAGGAATCTGTTCCTGTCACAGCGGGAGCAGGTCACCGGTGGCGCACGAACAACGTACAGGTACATAGCTTCGCGCGGGGGGAGTGGAAGCGGGTACCTGTCAAAATCGGGTACCCGCTCCTCAAAAGTGCCAATTCTTCGAGAGGAGTGGGGGATGAGTCCTTAAAGTGGTTGTAAGCTCTGTTACACCACTTGTACCTATAGGCAAGCCTATAGTAAGGCTTTCCTGTAGGTACTGTGAATATCTCCTAAACGTGCACCGTTTAGGAGATATTTAGAGTGCATGCAGCCGATGACCTCATTGGCGCATGCGCTCTGAAGGTCCAGCTTACAGTGCCGGATCGTCAGAGCCCGAGCCTGAAACGGCGGCTCCCACGCACCTGCGCAGGAGTGACGTCATCGCGCCCGGCCTCTTAGGTAGCTGGAAGGAAAACCGGGTGAAGATGTCAGCCGTCTCATCGTTGGAGGGCTTCGTTCTAAGGGAAGTTTCTCATAATCTGGTGTGGATGCATCCTAACTGAGATTTGTATTTTCAGACTATGAAAACAAGGTAATGTCTACTATTACATGTTTAGGCATAAGTGAAAAAAAAAAAAAACTTAGGTAAGTATGAATTTTACTCAAGCTGTTTTGAACATATGGAAAAGTGACCCTTTGTAATGTGTAAATTGTAAAAGTTATATTATTAAATGAGTTAAGCAGCAGACAGATCCTGTAAATGTTTGCCGCTGTTAAGTAATTATGTCATCCGCACAGGCATGAGTTCTTAGTTAAGGCGCTCCCGCTGTCATTTTCTGCTGCACTGTATATTCTGGGATGTTTTCAGAATCTCCGTTTACTTTCCAGCAGGGCTTCTGCTTCACTGCCTTAGAGTTACACCACACACATCTAGAAAAGGCTACGTAGACATAAGTGACACTGCTGAGATTGGCATCTGTAAATACGAGGCAAGTCATCAGTCGTCTCCCACTCATATTTATAGATGCCAATAAGTTGACGACCTGTGTTCTGAACATTATGTGTTTCTGTGTGAATTAACTGTATACAAAGACTCCCCTGATTAACCACTTAAGGACCGAGCCTCTTTTTGAGATTTGGGTTTTACAAGTTAAAATCCGTTTTTTTTGCTAGAAAATTATATGGAACCCCCAAACATTCTGTATATATTTTTTTCAAATACCCTAGAGAATAAAATGGTGGTCGTTGCAATACTTTGTCACACCATATTTGCGCAGTGGTCTTACAAGTGCAATTTTTTTGGGGGAAAAAAATCACTTTTTTTAATTAAAAAATAAGACATCAGTAAAGTTAGCCCAATTTTTTTTTTTTTATACTTTGAAATATAATGTTAAGCCGAGTAAATTGATATCCAACATGTCATGCTTCAAAATTGTGCCCGCTCGAATGGCAACAAATTTGGCACTTAAAAATCTCCATCGGCGACGTTTAAAAAAATTTCTACAGGTTACCAGTTTTGCGTTAGAGTAGGTCTAGTGCTAGAATTATTGCTCTCTCTCTAGGGATTGGTGGCGATACCTCACGTGTGTGGTTTGAACAATGTTTCCATAAGCGGACAGGACTTACGTATGTGTTCACGTCTGTGCGCGAGTTCGGCAGGATGGGGCGCTTTACATTTTTTTTCTTATACATTTTACTTTTTATTTTTTATTTTTACACCGTCCTTTTAAAAAGAAATCTTTTGGGTCACTTATTCCTATTACAAGGAATGTAAACATTCCTTGTAATAGAAAAAAAGCATGACAGGACCTCTCAAATGTGAGATCTGGGGTCAAAAAGACCTCAGATCTCACATTTACACTTAAATGCCATAAAGAAAAAAATTCCCCTTTAAGAGCATTGGGCGGAAGTGACGTTTGACGTCGCTTCCGCCATGCAATGTTATGGAGTCAAGCGGGGGCCATCTTTCCCTCACTCAGCTCCATACCTTAGAAGGGAGAGGACGCGATTGTCTCTGCCGCTACTGACGGCTCCTGTAGCAGCGCAGACGACTGGAAAGTGGTGGGAGCCCCCCCCAGATAAAAGTGATCTTGTGGCGAATCTGGTGCAAAGACCACTTTTATCTGAGAGAGAACTGCCTGCCCGTTAAAACTGCAAAGTACCGCCATATAATGACGGCGGGCGGTCGTTAAATGGTTAATAAGGAACTTCACCAACCCCCCTCTTACCTTTTTTCCTGGCTTACAGTGAGGGATAAAAATATTTGATCTCCTTCTGATTTTGTACGTTTGCCTGCTGACAATGAAATGATCAGTCTATAATTTTAATGGTAGGCTTATTTTGACAGTGAGAGACAGAATAACAAAAAAAAAACAAAACAGAAAAACGCATTTCAAAAAAGTTAGAAATTGATTTGTATTTTAATTAATGTAATAAGTATTTGATCCCTTCACAAAACATGACTGTACTTGGTGGCAAAACCCTTGTTGGCAATCAGAGGCCAGATGTATCTTGTAGTTGGCCACCAGGTTTGCAGACATCTCAGGAGGAATTGTGCCCCACTCCTCTTTGCAGTCCCTCTCCAAGTCATTAAGGTTTCTAGTTTGACGTTTGGTAACTGAAACCTTCAGCTCCCTCCACGCATTTTCTATGGGATTAAGGTCTGGAGACTGGCTAAGGCCACTCCAAGGCCTTAATGTGCTTCTTTGTTGCCTTGGCCGTGTGTTTTGGGTCATTGTCCTGCTGGAATACCCATCCACGACCCATTTTCAATGCCATGGCTGAGGGAAGGAGGTTCTCACCCAAGATTTGACGATACATGGCCCCATCCATCGCCCCTTTGATGCGGTGAAGTTGTCCTGTCCCCTTAGCAGAAAAACACCCCCAAAGCGCATAATTGTTTGGTGAGCATGGTGTTCTTGGAGTCATAGGCAGCACTCCTCCTCCTCCAAACACGGCAAGTTGAGTTGATGCCAAAGAGCTAAATTTTGGTCTCCTCTGACCACAACATTTTCACCCCGTTCTCCTCTGAATCATTCAGATGTTCATTTCGCAAACTTCAGATGGGCCTGTAGATGTGCTTTCAAGAGCAGGGGGACCTTGCGGGCACTGCAGGATTTCATTACTTCACGGCGTAGTGTGTTACCAATTGTTTTCTTGGTGACCATGGTCCTAGCTACCTTGAGCTCATTGACAAGATTCTCCCGTGTAGTTTTGGGCTGATTCCTCACCATTCTCATGATCATTGGAATGCCACGAGGTGAGATCTTGCATAGAGCCCCAGACCGAGGGAGATTGACAGTTATTTTGTGTTTCTTCCACTTGCGAATAATCGCACCAACTGTTCTCACCAAGCTGCTTGGCGATGGTCTTGTAGCCCATTCCAGCCTTATGTAGGTCTACAATCTTGTCCCTGACATCCTTGATCAGCTCTTTGATCTTGGCCATGGTGAAGAGATTGGAATCTGATTGATTGCTTCTGTGGACAGGTGTCTTTTATACAGGTAACAAGCTGATATTTGGAGCACTTCCTTTAGGAGAGTGCTCCTAATCTCAGCTCATTACCTCTATAGAAGACACCTGGCAGCCAGAAATCTTGCTGACTGATAGGGGATCAAATACTTATTTCACTCATTAAAATGCAAATCAATGTACAGGGTGGGCCATTTATATGGATACACCTTAATAAAATGGGAATGGTTGGTGATATTAACTTCCTGTTTGTGGCACATTAGTATATGTGAGGGGGGAAACTTTTCAAGATGGGTGGTGACCATGGCGGCCATTTTGAAGTCGGCCATTTGGAATCCAACTTTTGTTTTTTCAATAGGAAGAGGGTCATGTGACACATCAAACCTATTGGGAATTTCACAAGAAAAACAATAGTGTGCTTGGTTTTAACTTAACTTTATTCTTTCATGAGTTATTTACAAATTTCTGACCACTTATAAAATGTGTTCAATGTGCTGCCCATTGTGTTGGATTGTTAATGCAACCCTCTTCTCCCACTCTTCACACACTGATAGCAACACCGCAGGAGAAATGCTAGCACAGGCTTTCAGTATGCGTAGTTTCAGGTGCTGCACATCTCGTATCTTCACAGCATATGGTTTTTTTCTGGTTTTTATGGTCAGTAAAAACCAATACTGGTTGAGCTGCTCCTTCCAGGAGGTACCACCATTCCTCCAAAGCCGACTTGATGGCCAACAATTCCCTATCACCGACATCATAGTTCCAGCAAGATGGTGCACCACCACATTATAACCTCCTTACCACCATGGAGGACCTTCCTCGTCGAGTTGGTCATAACCAAAAATGACTGGTATTTTTGGTCTTTTTTTGGTATACGACACTTCTATGCTCTACACGTCGTGGACTTTGATGCGTATGACTTTCGGACACGATCGTAAAGAGGACGCCACAACGATAGTCACACACTTCTCACCCTCTTCTCCCAACGTAATTGTTAGGTTGTGTTACCCGTCGTGTAACTTGTGTAAAATATTCACCAGTCTTTAAACATTTATTGAGTACTTTCTTATTTCAATTCAATTTTGGTTCGTGTGATAACAAAA
>BLSH010212870.1:984105-1017420 GCA_018402905.1 Glandirana rugosa
ATATCCCCGTCCACTAGACATCAGGTTTCCCTCTTGACCTTTGTTACTTTGACTATTGGCGTGTTCTTCTCCGGTGTCCTTCAATCGTCGAGATTTATAAGGAGGTCCTAGTTGTCTATTCGACCCATATGTGTTGACTTTGTCTCTCCTAGTAGTAACTGACATAAAACCCCACATAGTCATGAAGAGCTGCGTCTGTCAGTGAACTCGGAGAAAAGGATTTTACGGTAAGTTATAATAAAATCCCTTTTTTTTATATAGGTGTGTGTGTTTGCACTGAATATTCTGTTTCAGTTGTGTATACCCAGCTTATCTGTTGATCCTGGAGGAATATTTAGAGCTGCTAACTTCCTGTGGCCTCTTCTTGTGCGGTTATCAGTTTCATTGTTTCCAGTTCTCCCTTTGGACTACAGATCACCTGCCCCTATATTTTGGAGAAGAATATAGGGGAGGTGTTTGTGGCCCGTTCCTATGGTTAGAACGCTTCTTCTCCATAGAGGCAGTACAGTGTCAGTGTTGTCACCCTAGGGCAGGAAGTGTTACTGGCAGGATCACCAGGTGACGCTAAAGGGTACAAAGGGCATGAAAAAAGAGAACCGCGTTTAAGGACTGGTAAGCTGCAATATAATAGTTTTATTGTCAGGTTTAAACTTTTTAGATAATTTGCTTTTAGTTTCCTGATTCACCATTTGAAAGACAAAAAAAAGAAATTGTTAGGTGGTGGGAGGTAGTGGCAAGCTCCAGCACTACCATGCATTGTAGCTTTGCCTGTCAGTATTCAGTCTTTCTTAGGATTGTGCAGGCATGGGGGTAGATATGCCATTTGTGCAGACTATTCAGATGCACAGGGACCTTTGTGACTTAAAGTGGTTGTCAACTCGTGACAACCACTTTAACCTACAGGTAAGCCTAAAATAAAGCTTACCTGTAGGTTCCCTGCATATCTCCCAAACCTGCACGGTTTAGGAGATGTGCAGTGTACTGCTGTGCCGACATCATTTCGGCACATTTGCAGTAAAGAAACGGCCTCCGTAGGCCTCCCATCAGGGTTTACTTCCTCTTTAAGAATAAGGCCACCTTTTTCACCTTTTTTTCTAAATTCCAGCTCACCTATGTACCAGTATAGCATTCATGTACTTTTTTTTGCAAAAATATAAAAGCTTTCCATAAAATTTACAGACCCTTACCTTACTGTCCTCCATCCATGTTTCCAAACGTATCTATTGCTTCTGTCTACTTCCTGATCAGACTTTAGGTCGTGACACAGGAAGGAGTTGACCAGCCGACCTCATTAGCACACACCCTGCATTATCCACCCTCCTACCTACCCAACCATTAACAGGTGCACACTTTTCACTAAGTACACAATATACAATCAGATTGCATAGTGTATGGCCATCTTTATACAACTACATAGGAGGGAATGGACAGAAACACTCAGCTGTCAAGCCCCATTCACAACTCTGCATAGCGGGAACTTGCACTCCCACGTGCATTTTTTTTCTTTTTAGCGAGGGGGGGGGGGGGGCGTTTGGGAGCATTACACATAGGGCAGCCCATCCACCTGAATTGCCCCAAAGAAGCTACAGAAATTTTTTTAGAGCGGAGCTTGGTGCGTTTTTTGCAGCGATTTTTGGGGCCGTGCATTTCTATAATGCAAGGAAAAGCACAGATGTGAATGGATCCTCATTGTTTTTGTGTTACCGCACCAATTTCACTTTCAGGCCCCATTCACATCTAGCATAGTGGAAGCAAACGTTTTGTGGCTTGTTTTTTCTGTGACACGCATAGACAGCCCGTTGATTTCAATTGGCTGCACTACATGTGGCTTATGGGACATTTTGGCATTTTGTGGGTTGTGTGTTTGCAGCATTTGCCACTCGTTTTTTCAATGGCAAAATGTGTGTTTGCTTCTGTGTTTGGTGGGCCATTAACAATTAACAGCACTGAAAGAGCAACTAGTAATTTTATGTATATAAAAGTGGCCATACATTATACAATCTGATTGTCCAATCTCTTTTAGATCTGCACATCATAATTGATTGCAGATCTAAAGGAGATTGGACAGTCAGATTGTATAATGTATGACCACTTTTATACACCTACTAGTTGCGCTTTCAGTGCCATTAATTGTTAATGGCACACCAAACACAGAAGCAAACACACATTTTGCCATGTGAAAAAAGTGGCAAATGCTGCAAGACGCACAGTACCCACAAAATGCCAAAATGTCCCATAAGCCACAAGTAGTGCAGCCAATTGAAATCAACAGGCTGTCCTATGCGTCCTAAGGAAAAATGAGCCACAAAACATGCGTGGGAAGGCGAGTTCCCGCTATGCTGAGATGTGATCGGAGCTGACAGCTGAGTGTTTCTGTCCACTCCCTCCTATGCACTTGTATATAGATGACCATATATTATGCAATCTAATTGTATATTGTGTATTTAGTGAGAAAGGTGACCACTGATTGATTGCATTTCATTTAAAAAGAGTGCACCTGGTAATGGGTGGGTAGGTAGGAGGGTGGATGATGCAGGGTGTGTGCTAATGAGGTCAGCTGATCAACTCCTTCCTTTGTCATGACCTAAAGTCTGATCAGGAAGTAAGACAGAAGCAATAGATACATTTGGAAACATGGATTGGAATAGTAAGATAAGGGCCTGTAGATTTTATGGAAAGCTTTCATATTTTTCCCAAAAAAAGTACATGAATGATATATTGGTACATAGGGGAGCTGGAATTTAGAAGAAAAAAAAAAGTGAACTTAGCCTTTAGGCCCCTTTCAGACGGGGCAGACTCCCTAAAGCGCCTGCTCAGCGGGGGATTTCTTCGCTGATTCCTGCTGAGCAGGCGGATGACAGGTACATATCCGCTCCGTGATGCAGAGCAGACATGAACACAGCCCCACTGTTCTCTATGGGGCAGTTGGATGCAAACAGACCTCCTGTCATCTGATCTGATCCCCCATCCATCTGTTTTTGGCGGACAGGATCAAATCTGATGCCAGCACATCTGCCGCTCTATAAAGAACAATGGATGGTCCGACCAGGTCCACCTGAAAAACTGACAAGCGGACTTGATCGGAACGCCCGTGTCAACCAGCCTTAGAGGATATTTTTTTTTTCCAAATATGTTTTATTCAAGATTGTACATAACATTACAAGCAGACTTATAACTTTCGACATCTTGGGTACAAACAAGAAAACCAAACTTACAGAATACACATAAGGCAGGTCAGATAGTGAAGGTACCAAAAATGAACTCTAAATTTACGACAGGCACTCGAACTGACCGGCATGATGCATCACAATGGTCTATATGTGCCTGCAAGGCCGTGGGGGCCCTTATTGTGTGATGAGCATCTTCCTATACCAGGATGCCAGTATTGACACCATTAAAATAGGTAAAGAGAAAGACAAATAAAGGCAAGAAAAAGAATATAAAAGAGTGGGGGGGGGGGGGGGTTGGAGCTGAAGGTGGGCCAGTAACACTGGAGGCCCTGATCTACCTCTGGACAGCGTTCAGGTCATAGCGAAGGTTTTACCTTCATCTGGCAGCGAGCAAATGTTCCATTGGGACCATGTTTTTGAATATTTTTCCTGTTTATGTTAAGCTGTCAGGATCAAGTCTTCCATTCTATTAATTTCTTCCACTTTGCTCATCCATAGCGCTATTGTTGGGGGATCACCGTGCTTCCATCTTAGGGGTATGCAGGCTTTAGCTGCATTCATTAGAAGGTTTTTATCTTAATACATTCTATGCATTAAGATAAAAAGCCTTCAGTGTGCAGCAGCCCCCAATACTTACCTGAGCACCATCTCGATCCTGTTATGTGCGCGAGAACCTCGGCCGTCCAGGACTCTCCCTCCTGATTGGCTGAAACACAGCGCCTGCTGCTGTCAATCAAAGCCAGTTAGCCAATGAGGAGAGGAGGGGGCGGGGCCATACCACGGCTCCATGGCTGAATGGACACAGAGCTGCGGCTCAGTTCAGGTGCCCCCATAGTAAGGTGTTGGCAGAGGGGGCACTTTACAGGAGGGAGGGGCCAGGAGAGCAGAAGAGGGACCCGAGAAGTGAAGGATCTGGGCTGCTCTTTGCAAAACCAACTGCACAGAGCAGTTAAGTATGACATGTTTGTTATTTTTAAAGAAAAAAAAAGACTTTAGTATCACTTTAATTCTAAAGCCAATGTACATGGACTCTTGTAATAATTTAAGAAGTAATATTTAAATTATTGTGAATGAGAATCCATGACTGGTTCTCTTTAAGACACATCCTTTAACCAAGATGCTTCTAAGCAAGATGATCGCATACCTCTATTTTCCTGCGAGCATTCCTGATCAATGTGTCTTTATGTCTGTTCTCTCTACAGGCCTCCCTTATGGATGGGAAGAAGCTTACACAGCAGATGGTATCAAGTACTTTATCAAGTGAGTAGTTGTGTTAAGCAGTGTAAGCAGTTTGACTCACATCTGGTTGGGAATAGCAATAGCTAGAAAATGCAGAGAACACAGTACAGAAGTACAAAGAGGAGGAGGACACTTAGCCAAATTCTGAATTGGTATACAGGCAATTCTAGCAAAAGTGTGCCAGAGTGGTAGAAATAGACACAATATGTGCTGCTATTTAAACAATGGACAGATACAGTATAAGGATCTGTATAGTAGCTATATTTGGAGGGGGGCGGGGATATTATAAAATATTTTATTTATATACAGTATTATATTAACCACTTGAGCTCCAGAGCGTTTTGCCCCCTTCATGACCATTTTTTGCTATTTAGCACTGTGCTACTTTAACTGCTCGTGCAACGCCGTACCCAGATTAAATTTATATCATTTTTTTTTCACACAGAGATTTATTTTGGTGATTTTTGATCACCACAGGGTTTTTTATTAATTATATAAACAAAAAAGACTGAAAATTAAAAAAAAGAAAAATACTTTTTACTTTCTGTTATAAAAAACATAAAATTAAAAAGTCCAATTTCTTTATAAATTTAAGGCAAGATGTATTCTGCCACATTTGAAATTTTATATAATTTTTTTCCGCACAAATAGAGCTTTCTTTTGGTGGTATTTGATCACCACTGTGTTTATATAGAGAGAGAGAGAGAGAAAAAGAAACGAGGGATTGCTGCACAAAAATATTTATTAAAAAAAAATTACAAAATATCCATAGTGTTGTAAATGGTAACAGTTTCAGCCTAAAGAGATAACGCTTCGGTTTGAAGAAGGGTGTTATCTCCTTAGCCAGAAACTGTTACCATTTACACTATGGATATTTTGTAACTTTTTTTTTTACTAAATATTTTTGTGCAGCAATCCCTTGTTTCTCTTGCTCTATATATGGCCTGTGGGATGGCTTGATTGCTAGCACATGATCTTCACCGCAGTGCGCCTCACCCTCTGAACTTTTTAGTAAATATATATATATATATATACAAAAAAGACTGAAAATTAAGAAGAAAAATACACTTTACTTTCTGCTATAAACCATTTCCAATAAAAAAGTTATACAATCTAATTTCTTCATAAATTTAGGCCAAAATATATTGTCTTTGGGTAAAAAGAAAAAAATCCCAATAAGTATATATTGATTGGTTTGTATGAACGTTCTAGCACCTACAAATTATGGTATACCTGATCAGCGACTTATAGTGGAACTGTGATTGCGGAGTGTGGCGAGCAATCTGGCACTAACTTGATGGGAAGTAGACCAACTGACACTGACATCACCAGTGACACGAATACAGTGATCAGTGGAAATACTATACACTGTACTAATAACACTGGCTGGGAAGGCTAATCTTGGGGTAATCAAGGGAATAAGTGTGTGCCTTACAAGTGGCTGGGTTTACACCTTCGCCGCATGCGGCTCCCAGCAGGGGTCCGGTGCGTTCTGGTCCACCGTTTCAGGTCTGATTTCAGCACAAATTTTTGGCTGAATTTGGACCTGATACGGACCAAAAAAAGCAAATTCGCACCAGAGCCACAGCAGAGATATTTGCTCCATAGAGAGTTGGTCAAAATCTCCTGCTATTGAAAATTGGATGCAGAAAACCGCATCCAATTCACAATTGTATGAACCCAGCCTAAATGTGTGCTGCTTTTTACGAAAAAAACTAAAAATCATTTTTCTTCTCCCTGTGAAGGGAAATCTCCCTAATAGGACACAGATGTCTAAAAAAAAAAATCAGACTGGTTATAATCTTCCGTTGCTCTATCCACAGTGAAAAAAAAGTTTTGCCTATAGTTCTACTTGAAATACAAGCAATATAAGTACCTGTAGCAGGTACTTATATTGTTTGACCTGTAGCAGCCTCTTGCAGTCCCTGTACAGCAGGGTTGAATGATGTCCATCAGAATGAGGACTTGTAGCGTTAAGATTTTTTTTTTTTTTTTTAAAGTGAATATCGCAAAAGCTGTTTTTTTTTTTTCTTTTTAATTAAACAATATAAAAGTGCACACATTTTTCCCATATATCAATATTAATGGGCAATTTTAATTTTGTTGTTTTTGGCTGGCGTCCTGCCTTCAGAAAAACTGACCTGGACTAAAAAAAATTGCTTAAAGTGGATACTTCTGCCTGCACTGTGGAGTGCCAACTATTGTGCTCTTATCTTAATGTTACATTAACAGTTTATAGAAATCATTTTTTTTTTGTGTGTGTGTGTTTTTTTTGTGTTGGGGACATTTTCCATTATTTCCTCTCAAGACCAGGGAGTAACATGAAATCTTTCCAACACAAACAAAATAAATGAACCAATTTTTAGTAACTTGGGAGAGAGTTTGAACTTATTTATTTATTTTAATGTATGTTGGTGAAAACCACTACTCCTGATTTTTTGTACAGGCAGCGCAGCAACAAGAAATTAAAATAAAAATCTCTGCTGTGAAGCCAGAAATGGAGATTTAGAAAAAAAAAGCAGATTTTAATTTTTTGCCATTTTCTTTGCAAAACGAAATTAAAATAAAGTCTAAAAGAAATCTATAAACTCTTTACAGTAGCTGCAGAAAATAGGAGCAATGTGATGTAACAAATGGAGCTTTGTTTAGGAGAAAGGATATAAGATATTTTTAAAGGAATTCTGTGTACGGCGCTATCTGAAAACTTGGTATGTCAAGGGATACCGAATCGCGGGGGGGGGGGGAGGTTTGAAAATGATTGAAATGATGAGAATGTAATAAAAAGAGGACTAAAGAGTTTTTTTTTCCAACGGCTTTCCGGTGTCAGTATGTGAACATCCTCTCCCACCCAGACATGGTGCCTACAGGCCACTGGTACTTCACCCGCAGGCAGCTGGAACGCAGCCTGTCCCGCCGCGTGGGCGTGGATCCGGACAAGGAGCTCTGGTACCGGCAGCAGGCGGCCAACCTCATCCAAGACATGGGCCAGAGGCTTGGCGTATCCCAACTGACAGCGATTGTGTATATGCATTGGTTCTATATGGTCCAGTCATTTACCAAATTCCATCGTAATACCTGCACCTGCAGCTCCAGAAGTTGGGACATGTAATCAAGGTTGTCCATGCTTGCCTTAACTCAAAGGAACCCATGCCGGACACCAATAGCGAGGATTTGAGATAACTATTGATCATCTGCATACTCATATAGTGAAGTGTACACAGCTTGTTAGAGCAAGCAAAGACTTGGCTCAAACATCTTACTTTATGGCAACCAACAGCTTGCATTTAACTACATTCAGCCTCCAGTACACCACTCCAGTAGTGGCCTGTGTCTGCATCCATTTGGCCTGTGAATGGTCAAACTGGGAGATCCCTGTATCCACATACGGAAAACCGCTGTGAATGCGACTGTAACGTTGAAACGTTTAGATGATTTAACACATGAATTTCTTCAGAGACTAGAGAAAACTCCAAATCGTTTAAAGCGCATAAGGAACTGGAGAATATATCAAGCAAACAGAAAACCCAATGATAATGGAGAAGAGGAAGATGGTAACGATAGCCTTTCTGAGCAGGCATTACTTAGGATGATCTCCCGCAGTGGAACCATGAGCAAATCCCCCTTTTCAGATTCTTCTCTACAGCCTTACCCAGTATTAGAACAGGACTCTGGATTGTCTGGAGAATCATGGGGATCCCCTCAAAATAACCAGCGGGAGCACCAGAGCACCAGAGGACTAGTGAGCTTATGGCTTGCACAGATCACTCACAGTAGAAATAAACCAAGTGTTCATATTAGTAACAGCAACAAGGTTGGAAGTAGCCGCACTCAAACGATCCAATTTCCAAAAACGATTTTATTGATAGTGATACAGACAACGAACAGAAGGTCCAGCTGACGCGTTTCGCACCCTACAGTAGGTGCTTACTCAAGTGTTCATATTCATCAGCACACCGTGGATCCTTGACCAAAGATTTCTTAATTGAAGAGATCACATCACAGAAAAGTGCAACGTTTTGTAGCCCCGCAGGGCCCCTTCGTCAGGCATGTGTCAGCACCCACTGACATAAGAGCCTCCAGGAAGGAGTGCGATAGGAAAATTGACAAGGAAATAAACCAACACTAGCAAAAGTCTCGCTGAAGGAATATTGTGCAAAGCATGCTGAAGAATTAGCAGCACAAAAGCATCAACTAGAACATATGGGTGCTAGCTTAAAGGAACAGTATGCCTCCGCAGCGCAAAACTTGCTTATACAGCAGCAGAAAGAACGTGAAGGGGACAGTCACGCCTCACCTATCATTTGGAAGATTCCTTTGCATGAGGCATGCCATGAGCAGACAGAAAAAATCCCTAGCCTAAAACTGCGTCTTCCCGTGCTCATCCGCGAGAAACCTGAGGTCCTAAAGATCCACATAAAAGTGCCAAATGAGGAGAGTAGTAGCAGCGGCAATGTCTGGAACAAGCACCAAAGCAGTTCTTCATTGTCCCATCACCATCACCACCACAACAGTCTGCCCATCGTCAGCACCATCATAACTCTTCCAGCTCGAGCAGTAAACGGTCTTCTTCTAGTGTGGGAGGATCATTGCACAAAACAGTAGATCCACCAAGAAAAGACCTTTATCTGAAGATATCACTGGTCATGATCCAGTTTCTCTAAAAGTGAGCAGGACTTTAATACCTTCCAATACTGAATCTCCAGTTACACAGTCAACACACAGAGCATGGAGCAGTCATAGCATTCATAACAAAACGGATAGGGAAACCTCTGGTTCTGATTGGCACAGCCTACCAAGGCACTGTAAGCCTGATACAATCACTGTTAAGTGCACAGGGAGTGCAACCCATACCACCCCCCTCAGTATTTAAATCAGGGTTACTCAACCAGGGTTCCGTGGAACCCTAGGGTTCCTCCAGAGGTTGCTAGGGGTTCCTTGAGCAATGGTCGATTTCTACCTCCCGATAAATTCCAAATTACATCATTGATCTTTTTAGCTATCTGTAAGGGGGGTAATTCTTCCCAATGACCACAAGTGTAAGAAGCATTCTTTCCATTGACCATCACACTAATGTATCATGAGCTGTAGATACATCATTTTTAGCAGGGGTTCCCCGAGACCGGGGAATTATTTTGAGGGTTCCTCGATGTTGAAAAGGTTGAGAAAGGCTGATTTAAATCAATATGGGAAGTACCGTAAGCATAGGCCTAGCAGCACAGATAAAACTAGGCCTCCTCCCTGGCATTGGGGATGTTTATGTAGCCACTTTTTAAGCACTATTACACCAAAAAAAAAAGACTAAGGGCTCCTACACACGGACGTTTTTTTACCGCCGCATTTTTTGCAGCTCTCCATGTTATTCAATGGCCCCATAGAAACGCTGACGTTTTTGAGCTGTAGATAGCGTTGGCATTTGTGAGCTGAAAGCAGAACCCATGGCCAGCGCGTTCTGAAGCTGCGGCGCTAGAGCGTTTTTGACGCTGAGCCAGCAAAACGCTCACTAACGCGCATTAACGCTATAGCGACGTTAACCGGCATTTTAGCGCCGGCATTTTCAGGTTCAAAAAAGCAGAGCAACGTATCGCTGACGCTCACTAACATGCATTAACGCTGACGAAATCGCATTTTTGATGCCAATTTTTTTCATGAGGTCAGTCCTGACGTTTTGTTGATATGCCCATGTGTATGAGGCCTAAAAATCACAATGATTAAATAAAAACGGGTATCCAGAGTAAAATTGTTTCTCAAAAGTACCAAAGGTGATTGCGGCTCCTCCATTCAGGTCTTGAGTCTTAATGCACATATTAAAAAACAAACAGAAGGAGGTGCCATCACCGAAGTATAAACCATTCATTAACCACTTCAGCCCCAGAAGGTTTTACCCCTTTAATGACCAGGCTATTTTTTTTTGTGATACGGCACTGCGTTACTTTAACTGACAGTTTTGCGGTCATGCGACGCTGTACCCAAATACAATTGATGTCCCTTTTTTCCCAGAAATAGAGTTTTTTTTGGTAGTATTTGGTCACCTCTGTGTTTTTTTATTTTTTGCGATATAAACAAAAAAAGAGCAACAATTTTGAAAAAAAAAAAAATTTTTTTTACTTCCTGCTACACAGAGAATAAAAAAATGTAAAAAAATCTAATTTCTTCAACAGTTTAGGCCAATATGTATTCTGCTACATATTTTTTGGTAAAAAAAAAAAATCCCAATACGTGTATATTGATTAGTTTTCGCAAAAGTTATCACGTCTACAAACTGTGGGATATTTTTATGGAATTTTTATTTATTTTTTTGCTAGTAATGGCGGCGATCATCGGTTTGTAATGGGACTGCGACATTGCAGCGGTCAAATCGAACACCTAACTGACACTTTTGACACTTTTTTCGGAAACCAGTGACATTATTACAATGATCAGTGTTAAAAATATGCACTGTTACTGTACTAATGACACTGACAGGGATGGGGTTAACATCAGGGGTTCAAGGATCCAAGGGTTAAGTGTGTCCCCCTGTGTGGGGGATGGTCTGACTGGATGAAGACAGAGATCCATGTTTCTGCTTAGCAGGAACACAAGATCTCTATCTTCTTCCCTGTCAGAGTGTTCTGCCTCTCTGGGGAATGATTATGGGTGGCCGGCAGACATCGGGTCCGCCGGACCCGCTGATTGGCTCCCCCTCTGTGCAATCAGCACGCAGGAGCCCAGTGTCTATTGCACAAAATGACGTACAGGTATGTTGTTTCGCGCAATAGAGCCAACCTGCCGCAGTACACCTGCATTAGGTGGTTGGTAAGTGGTAAAGGAGAATTAAAAAGTTAAAATTGCATACAATTATAGTAGTGAGTATATCAGCAAATCTGGATGGGAACACACTGTGGGAAACCTTTACTTTTTACTTTTCTCCTGGCTTGACAAAGGGGCATGTCCAGCCTAGAAATGCGTAGGCATGCCCCCCTGCTAACAGGGGTGATTTTACGATTGTGTAATCCCGAGTGGACCCGAGAGCAGACGATCAAGGCCAAGCCGCTGTAGCTAATCTGAAACCTGGCGAGGCAGAGTTGCTTGCGTTCCAGCATTTACAGATACCATCTTCTCTCTCCAGCACCTTCCAGGTGCAACTCTGCTTTTACCTGGCCCATCCCTGCCGACCTCTGCTACTGTAAAGGCTGCCCACAGAGTGTTTCCATCTGGACTTACCTACTACTATATTTATGCAGTGAGTGCAATTTTAACTTTTTAATTCTCTTTAAAGTCGTTGTAACAGCCCAAGTTTTTTTACTTTCATGCATTGTGTGTGCAGCTCTCCCCCTCAGCCCCCCCCCCCAGTACTTACCTGAGCCCCATCCCGGGTCTCTTCTTCCTTAATGGCTGAGCTGTTGGCTCCTGCTACTGGCATTCATAGCCAGTGAGGAGATAGCAGGGAAGGGGGTGTGCTGCACGTTGTGTATGGATGGACACACAGAGTGGTGGTTTTCTATGGGGGCACTCAGCAGGGGGGAGGGGCCAGGATTACCGGCCGGGGGCAAATTCGGTCCTTTGCTTGCTTTTATCCGGCCCTTGGGCCATTATTCCCCTCACTGTCAGCAACAGTGGGGCATAGTTCCTGCCATTGACAAAGACAGAGGAGGCACTATTCCTCCCACTGACGCCAATGATGGGGCACTATTCCTCCCACTGACACCAATGATGGCACACTATTCCTCCCACTGACACTATTCCTCCACATAATACCAATGATGGTGCACTATTTCTTCCACTGTCACCAACGACGTGGCACTATTCCTCCAATTAATACCAATGATGACGCACTATTCCTCCCACTGACCCCAATGATGGGGCATTGTTTACTCCCACTGACGCCAGGATATTTTCTACTTCCACTGGCCAAAGTCCGGCCCCCCCTAAAATTTGAAGGACCGTAAGCTGGCCCTTTGTTTAGAAAATTTGAAGACGTCTGAAATAAACCATTCCATTGTAGCTCTGGCTCTATGTTTAGGGTCATTGTCCTGCTGGAAGGTGAACCTCTGCCCCAGTCTCCAGTCTTTTGCAGACTCAGGTTTCCTTCTAATATTGCCCTGTATTTGGCTCCATCCATCTTCCCATCAACTCTGACCAGCTTCCCTGTCCTTGCTGAAGAAGAGCATCCCCACAACATGATGCTGCCACCACCATGTTTCACGGTGGGGAAAATACGCTCATAGCGTTTTGCTTTTAGGCCAAGAAGTTCAATTTTGGTCTCATCTGACCAGAGCACTTTCTTCCATGTGTTTTCTGTGTCCCCAACATGGCTTCTCGCAAACTGCAAATGGGAGTTCTTATGGCTTTCTTTCAACAATGGCTTTCTTCTTGCCACTCTTCCATAAAGGGCAGATTTGTGGAGTGCACGACTAATAGTTGTCCTGTGGACAGATTCTCCCACCTGAGCTGTGGATCTCTGCAGCTCCTCCAGGGTTACCATGGGCCTCTTGGCTGCTTCTCTGATTAATGCTCTCCTTGCCCGGCCGGTCAGTTTAGGTGGACGGCCATGTCTTGGTAGGTTTGCAGTTGTGCCATACTCTTTCCATTTCCGGATGATGGATTGAACAGTGCTCCATGAGATGTTCAAAGCTTGGGATATTTTTTTTATAACCTAACCCTGCTTTAAACTTCTCCAACTTTATCCCTGTCCTGTCTGGTGTGTTCCTTGGCCTTCATGATGCTGTTTTCTTACTAAGGTTCTCTAACAAACCTCTGAGGGCTTTAGCTGTATTTATACTGAGATTAAATTACACAGAGATGGACTCTATTTACTAATTAGGTGACTTCTGAACGTAATTGTTTCAACTAGATTTTGGCTAGGGGTATCGGAGTAAAGGGAGCTGAATACAAATGCACGCCACACTTTGCAGATAATTATTTGTAAATAAATTTCACAAAAACTTCACAATTATGTGCCACTTTGTGTTGGTCTATCACATAAAATCCCAATAAAATACATTTACATTTTTGGTTGTAACATGACAAATTGTGGAGAATTTCAAGGGTTATGCATACTTTTTCAAGTCACTGTAGGATGGTTCACAAGTTTGCTATTGGTGTTTTAAGTACAAAAACTGCATTTATAAACTTTTTCATGTGCAGTGAAAAATGCATTTTTTTTGTGTTCTACATTAGCAAAATAATGAAAAGCACCTGCAGCTGAGTAGTGTCCCACTGACTTCCCCTCATTATTTCCCTTATGAAGTGTCCTGATGTGTATTATGTCCTTGTACAGTTTTCAAATGTTTTCTGCTGTTTTTTTTTTCCACCCCACGCGTAATTACAATCAAATAAACCACAGGCCTTTAAAAGATGACACGCACCATGCAGAAAATTCCCTTCATCAAATAGTTTTGAAAAGGAAAAACAGAAATGCTGTTAATAGATTAACCCATTCTAGGTCTTCATTTCCTAGCCACTTAAATGCAGGAAATCAGGTTAACAGTTTGAACCATTGGTTTTTGGTTTTTTGTGTTGAGTTAAAGTTTAACTCCTAATAGATAAAGAAAAAAAATAGTTGTGTATCCACCTAATTGTACTTTACACACAACCATCATAAGTACACAAATCTGGCTTGGTATTCGCTTCCTATACTGTGCACAGCAGCCCTGAGACTAGGAGAAAGAGGTGAAACCCAACTAGAATCTTCAGAACAGGCTTTAGCAGTTATGATGGTTTCCTTCGACACAAAAAATTACATCCACCTGCAGTGGCTAGAAAAAAAAAAAGCAGCTCTAACACCGTTATACTGACCCAATCTCTGGCACTTTCCTCCACTGGGGACTGGCAAATCCAGCAGTCTGGCACCACTCAATTTCCAGAGAGAAGAGGGGGCACAATCTAAGTGTAATCTAAACCGTATTTATTGGAGTGAAAGACAATTGGAAACTCACACAAACCATTAAAAGAAGTCGCTCATCAACAGGTTGGGGCCTCTGGTGGTAATCTTCATTCAGTATAGCATGACACCTTGGTATAAGCCAGTGGTTCTCAACTCCGGTCCTCAGGACCCACTAACAGGCCAGGTTTGCAGGATAACTGAAATACATCACAGGTGATATCATTTGCTGCTCAGTGATTGCAGTATTCTAGTCTGCATCTCCCCAAGGTGATACTGAAAATCTGGCCTGTTGGTGGGTCCTGAGGACTGGAGTTGAGAACCACTGGTATAAGCGAAGACACTAGGTTGGCTGGTGGGTAACCTGTAGAGCCAAGAAAGACACACCAGGAGGCACCAGACTAAGTGCAGTAAATTACATGCAGCATCTGTGCATGTAAGACAGCGACCCACATGGTACATAGTCATGGCCAAAAATATTGGCATCCCAGCATTTATGTTAGATAATGCACCACTTCACCTAGAAAATTGTTGCAATTGCAAATGTTTAGGCATTCTAAATGGCTTCAAACATGCTTGGGACAAACATAGATCTATACCCTGACAATAAAATTAATGAAAAAAAAAAAGGACAGACTCGATGGACTGCTTAGTCTTTTTCTGCTGTCACTTTACTATGTTTTTTTCTGTTTGTATTGTTATGGCAGAAAAATGTGGAGAAACAAAAAGCCAAATCTGAGACAATCCACGCAAAACTCCAAAAATGGACTGAGCAAAATTATTGGCACCTTCTCCAAAATGATTATTATTGCATTCAAAGTTTGTGATACTCCTGTAATTTGTAATTAAACTCACCTGTATCAATTAGCAGATATAGAAATCACACCAGCAAACAGTTAAAATGGTTAACAATTGAATCAACCTTTCT
Source organism: Glandirana rugosa (assembly GCA_018402905.1). Taxonomy (NCBI): domain Eukaryota; kingdom Metazoa; phylum Chordata; class Amphibia; order Anura; family Ranidae; genus Glandirana; species Glandirana rugosa. The sequence continues at coordinate 999,302 of BLSH010212870.1, forward strand.
GTTGTGTGTCTCTGTGTGCCACGTGGAGCATGAATAAGAAAAAGAGCAGCAAAGAATTGTCTGAGGAATTAAGAACAAAAATTGTGGAAAAGCATGGACATTCTCAAGGTTACAAGTCCATCTCTAGAGATCTCTCCTATGTCCACAGTGTGCAACATTGTCAAGAAGTTTTCAGCCCATGGCACTATAGCTGATGCCCCTGGACGTGGGCAAAAGAGCAAAATTGGATTGCAATGAATGATTGTTGGAATGGTGGATAAAGAACCTCAATCAACTTCCAGACAAATTCAAGCTGACCTTAAGGCACAGTGTACAACTGTGTCAGCTCACACTATACATTGCCATCTGAATGAAATAAGACACTATGATAGGAGACCCAGGAGGACCCCACTTCTGACACAGAAACATGAAAAGGCCCGATTGGAGTTTGCCAAAACTTACCTGAGGAAGCCAAAATCCTTTTGGGAGTGTCAGCTCAACTGATGGCAAGTGACAGTTGCGCACCGCTGGGGTTAGGAGCTAACGCTAAGGTTGTGGACCCTTAGCTGACTGCTGCGAATGGAGCTCTGGGTGGTGTAGGAAGCAGGTCCACTGGAGCACTGACACAGATACACAGGGAACTAGAGCATAGGTTTCCCCAGGGCACGGAGTCTAAGATCCAGCAGGTTTTCACCATATATCAGTAGTGTAAACAAATGCGCAACCTTCAAGTGTACACTGATCAGCGCCTATGATGCATACAGTCACAACAATATTGCAATGTATAAAATTAATAATAATATTAATAGTGGTAATAAAAGCAGCCATTTAGCTAAAAAGTCATTGACAGATTATATACATACAAAAATGCAACCTCAACCCATAAGAGTGTATAACAGCGCTTTCATAGTCCACAGAATGGATGGGTGCAGAGGTCAAAGGGCCACAGTGATCTGAGTGAAGCAGAGTCTTTTCATAAATTACCAACCACCAGGTGTCAGTCCACACCACATGTGAGCCTTCCCCAGTGAAGTGCTTGCTTACCAGAGATTTTCTTTTATAATGCCCATATCGCTACTTGGTTGGTCTGCCTCTCATAGGTCACTCCTTTCCTTTTCAATCTGCAGCCACTGTAATTTTCTGATTATGCATTGCAACATGGCTACCTGGAGTTGTACTGACCACTCCCCAGAAACATCATTTCCTGCTTCTGTGATTGGCTCACCAATTTTCCCAGAAGTCTGCTTAAGATACAAGTCAGATTTCAGGCAGCCCCTGTGACTGGGACCTGGCGTTCCGCCACCGGCTTGAGAAGGAAGGACCCTGGGCCTGAAGATTCTACGCCTCTGCTGCACACCTTCTCAGCACACAGAGTACATTCTGTGCACAGGCATGTAAGGGTTACTTATGCAGAACATATCTCTGCCAGCTTGAGCCATTTTATTCTTTCACCTTACTCCGTGCTGAGGCAATGAATGTGGGGCACACAGAACGGTGGGACACACACAAATCTCCTCACTTTCTAGCTTTCTTCATTGAATGTGTGAAGTGTGTCTGGTTCACAGCAATACACCCATCTCCCTGAGGGGGCGCCAGATACACTTCACACATTCTTAAAGCGGAGTTCCACCCAAAAGTGGAACTTCCGCTTTAAGTCCTCCTCCCCAGCTCTAGATGCTGAAACTGAGCTTTTGGGGAGAAGGGGGGGTGGGGATATCCGATTTTTAGGGGTACGTCCGCCCCGGCCTAGTCATGAAGGGGGTAAATCTTCTGGTGGTCAAGTGGTTAATCATCAGTATCCAGAAGTGTTACTTGCTTTTATGGCATGTAGGTTGCTGATCCAAAAATGTATCCAAGAGCTTTGAGGGTTTGCAAATCATTTTTTTCAACCTAGTAACTTATAACTATGCTTCACTCCCATGGCACCTAGATGCATTCACCACAACACAACTAAGATATCAGGTTAGAGTGCTGGAATATCAATTGGGCCACCCAGAGATACCTTTATATGTCATAGGTGATTTTAATTGCTACCTGGATGCCTGTTTAGACAAACACCCCCCTGTAGCCCAGGGCAGAGGGATAAAACGTACGACTTTATGTAAATTGGTAGAAGAATTGGGCTGGTCTGACCCTTGGAGGAGTAAGCACCCTGGGGAAAGAAAATGTTCATGCTTTTCAAAATCCTATCTTTCATTGTCCCATATAGATTAATGCCTGTGTTCAAGTATGGCCATTCGATATATAAATGACATAACGTATGCTATGAGAGGTATTTCTGATCATTCACCGCTAATTATATCACTGGAAGTACGCCTCCCCTCTTCTCTACCCAAGGCCGCTTGGAAGCTAAACACATTCAGGCTTAAATTATTCCCCTCTAAGAATCAGGTGGCAAGGAAAATCTCAGACTTCTGGCTGGCTCATGAGGATCATACGAAGGTGGGAACAGTGTGGGAGGCGTTTAAGGCCTATTTACGCGGTGTATTTATTGGGGAGATCACTGAAAACAAAACAGGCATAGAACATTTGGTACAAGACTTGATCCCACAGTGGAGCATAGAGAGGCTGGTTATCAGCGCAGGAAGCTCTAAATCACTTCAGCACCTCTGCGGCAGAGCGGAAACGCTTCTTTAGTAAACTAGCATCCTATGAGGAGGGTGAGCACACTGGTCGTCTACTAGCAAAAATTGCCCACTCACATCAAATATCCCCTTCCATTGGCACTCTTAGGATGCCTAATGGTGAGATATCAAATTCTCCCGACATCATTATGTCAACATTGGTAACCTACTACTCCAAACTATACTGCTCCCAGCAAAGTTATACAGAAGAATAACTGAATGCTTATTTGGAGGGGGTGGAGCTACCGACATTGTCGAAGGCGGCTAGAAAACAACTGGACGCTCCCCTCACAGTGGAGGAGCTCCAGGTCACGACCAGGGCGTTCCCCAACTCTAAATCACCAGGCGAGGATGGTATCCCTGTTGAAGTATGCGGAAAACGTATTACCTAGGCTGTTAAAGGTCTTTAATGAAGCCAAGAAAAATAAGTGTTTGCCACCTTCAATGACAAGGGCCAACATAGTGCTACGGTTGAAACCAGGCAAACATCCCTTAGACCCAGGATCATATAGATCTATATCATTGCTTCAAGCTGATATGAAGATATTAGCAAAAGTTCTAGCCATCCGACTTAATAGGGTAATCTCTTCCATAATCCACTCAGATCAAGCTGACTTTATGCCGTAGAAGTCCACAGCCATAAATTTGCGTAGATTTTCTATTAATATCCAGTCAAAGGCTGATCATATGGGGCACCACGCTCTGCTGTCTCTCGACGCCCATAAAGCGCTTGACAGCATTGAGTGGTTCTACATCTGGGCCATATTATGAAAATTTGGCTTTGACGAGGGATACATTGGATGGGTTAGGCTGTTATACAGCTCCCCGAGGGCTGCCATTAGGGAAGCGGGGAAAGTTTTGCCTTATTTTAGTCTACACAGGGGCACAAGGCAGGGCTGCTCATTGTCCCCTCTTCTATTTGCTCATGCTATAGAGCCCTTAGCTGAGCGTATTCGTTCCAACTCCAGGATTCAGGGGTTCAAATATGGGATATTCCATAAAAAGCTGATGCTTTAGGCGGACAACACCATGTTGCTTCTGGGGGATACAAAATTATAATTAAAAGAAGCTATGGAAGTAGTGAAAATATTTGGCCAGTATTCCGGTTTAGTGATAAACTGGACTAAGTCGTCCCTTATGCTGCTGGACAGGAAGCTTGATTCTCACTTGGTAATTCTACATGGGATTCCACTCACCACTGAATTTTGATATTTAGGCATACAGATCACACCTAACCCATTAGAATGCGTTGCTTTGAATCTATCCTCTCTGTTAAACCGCTGTCGCGATAGGGTTAAGGTGTGGTCCAGACTAAAAACTCTCTCCAGTTGGCAGGATCAACTTGATAAAGATGATCCTCATGCCACAGATCCTATATATACTTCATAATTCCCCTATGGTGATCTTGTTAAAACACTTCTGCATCATTAATTCCATTTTTAGGGCCCTTATATGGCACAATACGACTGCTAGGATGAGATTGGAGCAACTACAACGTTCCAAGGAAACGGGGGGGTATGGCACTTCCAAATCCTTGAATTTACTATTTAGCTTCCCAGTTGCAACACGTTACTAGGCTTATAAACCTTGGTGGTGAATGGGAGCGGAATCTGGTGGACCCCACAGCACAACTGGTGAATTTCATGACTGGCGTAGAGGCGGCAGAGGGCCTAGAGGCACTCGCTTCTCTAAATCCAACAAGGTCTTTCCCACCTATAACTTAGTACAGAAAATATGGAACAAGGTCAGGTCTATTCAACAAGTGGAGGGACTTACCAGTGTTAGCCCCATCTGGGATAACAAAAGATATTCGGAACTAGACAAACTACAATATGGCCTGAAATGGCAGGCATATGGAATCACACATTTAGGCTACTTTCACACTGGGGTGGGCGGGCGGTATCGGTAAATCGCTGCTAGTTTCAGCGATGATTTTCCACTCTTATAGCAGCTCTATGGCACCGCTATGCAGGTGGGAGTGCAGCGCTTTTAACCCCCCACAAGAGATTAAAAAGGGGTTAAAAGTGGTGGCGCACTGCACTTCTGAGGCGGTGTGCAACTGCTTCGGAAGCAATTGCCATTGATTTTAATGGCAGGGGCGGTGGAGGAGTGGTGTAAACACCGCTCACCGCACCATCCCAAAGATGCTGCTTGCAGGACTTTCCTTGGATTTACTATTTAGCCTCCCAATTGCAGCACGTTACTAGGCTTATAAACATTGGTGGTGAATGGGAGCGGAATCTGGTGGACCCCACAGCACAACTGGTGAATTTCATGACTGGCGTAGAGGCGGCAGAGGGCCTAGAGGCCCTCCGCTTCTCTAAATCCAACAAGGTCTTTCCCACCTATAACTTAATACAGAAAATATGGAACAAGGTCAGGTCTATTCAACAAGTGGAGGGATTTACCAGCTTTAGCCCCATCTGGGACAATTAAAGATATTTGGAACTAGATAAACTACAATATGGCCCGAAATGGCAGGCATATGGAATCACACATTTAGGCTACTTTCACACTGGGACGGACGGGATCGGTAAATCGCCGCTAGTTTCAGCGACAATTTTCCGCTGTTATGCAGGCGGGAGCGCATCGCTTTTAACCCCCCATAAGGTTGTTAAAAAGGGGTTAAAAGTGCCAGCACATTGCGCTTCCTAGGCAGTGTGCAGCTGCTTCAGAAGCAATTGCCATTGATTTCAATGCCAGGGGCGGTGGAGGAGCGGTGTAAACACCACTCACCGCACCATCCCAAAGATGCTGCTTGCAGGACTTTCTGTAACGTCCTGCAAGGGTACCGCCCCAGTGTGAAAGCACTCAGGCTTTCACACTGGGGTGCTATAAGGACACTATTTTTAGCCCAAAAGCACCTGAAAAACGCCCCAGTGTGAAAGTAGCATTAAGGCAAATATTCAGAGATGGGAAATTGCGCCCCTTTAAGGACTTGCTAGCTGAGTTTAAGCTTCCCTTTAAGATGTTATTCTTTTATTTCAAACTGCAGCATGCGATTAAAGTGTTTGTGAACTCACATAATGAAGTCTATGCCAGCCCCTCCATTAGAGCCTGGCATAGCACAGTCTTTTAAAAAAACGAGCAATGTAAATAGCTATTTGGAGCGGTCTTCAGGCCGGTCACATGACACACGGCCACTTTTCAGCTCCGATGGATGGATACTGCAGGAGGGACTGAGATCTCCCTCTGACGTCAGCTGGGGAGATCACATGGTCACTTAGCCCCTCCTGCATGTGACCAGCCTGAAGATCGGGCTGAACAGGTATTTACAACACTCGTTTTTTTTTTTTCAAACTAACACAGTGTGCTATGCCAGGGGCTGGAATAGACTTTTTAATTTTTATATATTTTGCTAATAGCGGCTGGGGGGGGGGGGGCGTTACAGTGACACAGGCAGCGAGGAGGGGGAGAGATGAGAGCAGGGCTGCTGACGTCACAGACAACAGTAGCCAGGGCTCAAAAAGAGGGGATACAGGAAGTGTCAGGTTCAGGGGGGTTTTTAGAGGGGGGCAGGTTACATAGCCCAAGCACTGTGCCGTTTAATCTGCTTTAAGGGGTTTTTTTTTTTTTTTGGGTTAACAAACACTTTAAGACCCAGGGGGAAATTGACTCATGGTCCCTAAGCCCCAGACCCATATTTAATTACATGAAGGAAGTAACAACCTATAAGTGCCCATTCACACAGGGGCGACTTGCGATCCGACTTGAGTTGCCTATAGGCGCCCGAATAGCTTGACATCTGAAATCCCATTGAAACGCATGGGAGCCGTCTTAATATACACTACTGAAATCGCTCCGACTTCAAGGGATGATCCAGTCTGCACCTGATGCATGAGAGATCATGGAGACCTGATCCACCTCATGTGGAGGTGTCCAAAATTACACATTTATTGGAAGGAGGTGATAGGAACCATTAACCGTGCATTCCAAGTCAAGTTCATTGAAGATCCTAAGGCATGCCTCTTAGGGATTATAGATGTGAAGAGTGGGAGAGTGGGTAATCCAAATGGGTGACACCATCAGGTTTAACCACTTCCACACTGCCTACCGTCTATTTACGGCGGCAGTGTGGACACTGAGCGCGAATCGCCGCAAAAAAAGGCGATCTGCGAATGGCCGCTAGGGGGCACGCGCCCGCCGTACTCCTGAGGAGTGTGCCCGCGGTTTCGGCGGACCCGATGTCCGCCAACGAGCCGCGATGAGCGGCCACAGCCAAAGAACGGGGAACCGCCGATGTAAACACCGGGGTTCCCCGCTCTGTTAGTGGTGGCATGGGAGATCTACTGATCCCTGTCACTGGGATCAGTTAGATCTCTTATGCCCATGGTAGCCCAGCCCCCCCACAGACAGAACACGCCCAGGGAACACAGTTAACCCCTAGATCTCCCCCTGCAGGTTAACCTCTTCCCTGCCAATGACATTTACACAGTAATCAGTGGACATTTAAATTTCTGATCGCTGAATAAATGTCATTGGTCCCAAAAAAGTGTAAAAAATGTCCGACATGTCCGCTGCAATATCGCGCTACCGCTAAAAATCGCAGATCGCCATTACTAGCAATAAAATAAAAAATAAATAAAAACCCCAGAAATTAATTCTCATCATCCGTAAACGCGTCCACTTTTGCGCAAACCAATCAATACACGCAGATTGCAATTTTTTTTACCAAAAATATGAGGAAGAATATAAATCGGCCAAAACCGATGTTAATTCTCATCATCCGTAAACGCGTCCACTTTTGCGCAAACCAATCAATACACGCAGATTGCAATTTTTTTTACCAAAAATATGAGGAAGAATATAAATCGGCCAAAACCAATGAAAAAAAAATTTTTTATATATATATATTTTTTTTGGATTTGTATTTTAGCAAAAAGTAAGAAATTTGTTTTTTTTTGCAAAATTGTCACTCTTCTTTTGTTTATAGCGGCGATAAGAAATGACGCAGAGGTGATCAAATACCACCAAAAGAAAGCTCTGTTTGTTGGGAAAAAGGATGCAAATTTTGTTTGGGTACAACGTCGCACGACCGCGCAATTGTCATTTAAAGCGACTCAGTGCCGAATCGCAAAAAGTGCTCTGGTCCTAAACCTGGGAAGTCCTTCCGGGGCTGAAGTGGTTAAAAAACTAATATATTAGCACAGAGGTAGCTACACTAGATTTGAAAAGATCTGGTCCCCTTGGCTGGGAGTTCATGTCCTGGCTCCGGCGGATCTCATTATGGATAGATTACTACTTTAAAATAGAGTGGGTTTCACACCTTCCTCAGGTATTTATCACATGCATGGAGGGGTATGCGTATATGCTAGTGGTTGGTGCTGTCCAGGGATGGGTGTTGATGGCAAAATGTATACCCAGAAGGTTTGATTGCTGATGTAACGTAATCTGGATATATTGTGCAATGCTCAAAGAGCATGTATTGTCTTTCAATAAAGCTGTATTTGAGATTAAAAAAAAAAAAGATGTCCCGTTAGGGTGGACTGATCCTTTAAATGATTCTGCTTATGTTGTACTTTATTACACTTTTTGAAAATCTGTAGGCAAACTTTTTTTTTTTTTGAAAGCTGCAGCCCATCAATATTGTATGAGCTAATTGCTATCATCTCACCGTGTCATCTTCTAGAAGACTACAACTTCATCAAACACACCGCCTCTCCCTCTTACCTATATTTAGTGAGCAAATACCCTCTGCACTCTTGGGCTTTTTTGCTGTACAGAGTAAAAAAAAAAAAACATTTTCATCTTTAAAGCTGAAAAATGATTTTTTTCAAGCAGGTTGCGGGAATCCCATGATCCTTTACTCATAATTAGGTCTGTTGAGAGTTATCAAACAGAATGGGGTGACGAGGGAGCCAACAGGCCCTAGAACACTAAGGATTCTTGGGCAAATACTTTTCAGAATAGCTTTTTCTTTACCTTTCATTCTGGGAAGTTGGGTCCTCCAGAGTCTGAGTATTAAGAAGGCAGTTGGGTTTGAAAACACCGGGATATTTTTGAAGCCACTTTTACAAAGTTACTTTCATCTAGAACTTTTCAAGGCTCTTAAAAATATATTGGAAAAACAAAGAGGACACATTACTGCCAAGTAAGATATAGATTTAAAAAAAAAATGTAAAAAAAATGAAATTATGCATGTAAATTAGGATTTATGTTTTATTTGCACGGTTACCTGGTTTCTGAACTCCGAAAGAATAAAAGTAATAAAACAACGCTGCAATAATCAGGGGTCGGATAAAAAAAAAACGTCAGCGGCAAGCGATAGCACAGAGCGCAGATAATCGTTTTGGGAGTACGCAAGTCAATAAAGAAAAAAAGTAGTTACATTTAATTAGAAAAGTGCAGAAGTGGCAGACACCTTGGATTCAGCATTTACTTATGTCATACATTTGGATGATGTTGGAAAATAATGAGATCCCAGCATGTTACCTATTCTGCTCACAGAACAACTTTGAGCCGATGTGGAATAACCTTGACTGCTATCTGTATTTCTTCTGCGAATTTGGTTCTATACAATTCGGTTTTGCTGGAAAAGTGGTCATTTCTGCGCTTGTTAAAATTGTTAATTTTATGACAAATTTGTAAAAAAGTACACAACCAATGGCAGGCACTCTTAGGGGTTGAACATAAATGGGGTGGATTATAAAACCACTCTAGTCTCAGTCACTTCTGTCCTCCCCTTAGATCACATATGTCAAACACAAGGCCCTCCAGGCCTCCTCATGTGGCCCTCACACCCAGTTTTGCTGCCGAAACGTGGCTTTCGCCCTTCACTTCCACTCCTTGCTGTCACTTGTAAATACAGATGCCTTCTGTGTTTACAAGGGACAGCTTTGCTCTCAGCGGCTCCTCAATTTAACAAATCCCTGCATGCACTCACAGTGGGGCATGGTGGGGTCAGATCTCCAGAATCAGAGAGAGAGAGAACAATCTCCCTGCAAGGCAAGGCAGGGCTTCCTACTTAGGGAGATAGTAGATCCCGGCTTGGTTGGGGTTGCACATTGTGCTTACTGCACCCCTAAACAGTGTCCTCTATATACAGTGCACCCCTGAACCCTGCAATCTGTATGTAGGAGCGTACCCATGAACCCTGCATTCTGTACATAGCGCACCCCCTGAACCCTGCGCTCTATGTAGCGCACCCCTAAACTCTGCACTCTTGTGTAATTCACTCCTGAACTCTGCACTCAGAAGTTGGCATAATCCTGAACTCTGCACTCTGTACGTAACGCACTCCTGATCCCTGCACTCTGTACGTCGTGCACCCCTGCACTCTATACATAGTGCACTCCTGAACCCTGCACTTTGTATGTAACGCACTCCTACACCCTGCACTCTGTACGTAACGCGCTCCTAAACCATACACGCTGTACATAATGCACTCCTGAACCCTGCACTCTGTACGTAACGCGCTCCTAAACCATGCACGCTGTACATAATGCACTCCTACACCCTGCACTCTGTACGTAACGCGCTCCTAAACCATACACGCTGTACATAATGCACTCCTGAACCCTGCACTCTGTACGGAACGCACCACTAATACAACTGGCCCTTTGAGGGCAACCATACTGCTGATGCAGCCCACAATGAAATTGAGTTTGACACCCCTGCATTAGATAATCTGTCCCCCTGACTTGAGACTTGCTAGACTAGGAGAACTTCAAAGGTAGTAAGACTTGGTTTGAGCATGACTCTGTGTCTAACTATGAAATAATAGCTCATGTAGTTTCTCTAAAAGAAAAATGCAAGAAAATTATTTATTAATAAGAAGAAATGTATTAATTGTTGCAGTTAAAGTGCAACTTCATCAAAAATGTTTCTAGTTTTAGTTAGAAGCTCTGCTGGTGTTTTTTTTGCTGCAGTTTATAATCCTTGATGAAACCCTCCTTTCTCCACCAAGGTTCTGTGGAACCCTAGGGTTCCTTTGAAGGATGATTGGGGTTCATCGGGCAACACTGGAGCCTTCCCTTTGTCTTTCATTTAAAGCGGTAGTAAACCCATGCATTTAACAGGTTAAAAACCAGTCACATTTTCGGCACGTGCCGGAAATGTAACACTCCCATTGGTTGTGCTCTAAAGCAAACTGTCAAACCATCCAATGGCTGGTGTCATAGCTGATCACATGTGCAGCATCATGGCAGTTGTAGATTAAACGGAGGCCAAGATGGCAGCTTCCTTGGCTGAAAATGATAGGAGGGTTTACTACCTAAGTAGCCACTGACACCAGTGATATTTTAGCTGCTTGTTAGGCTGCATTCACACCTGAGCTTCATGTTTTTGAGTGTTTTTTCGGGCATTTTGTCTCGCGTTTGTATGTGTGTTTTTGAGCGTTTCTGTACAGCATTTTTAAAGCATTTTTGAGCTTTGGTGTTTTTTCATTCGCCAATAGAAAAAAATATCATCCGTTATATAATTTGTTGCTAAGCTCTTCAGCTTTTTCATCACTTTTATTTAATATTTGTTGTTTTTTTAAATTATTTTTGTTAGGGGTTAGAGTTACGGATTTTGGGTTAGGGGTTAATTAATTAATAAAATAAGTTAGTATCCACTGCGCTTAAACCACACACAAGCTGCTAGCACAAATAGGTCTGAACAAAGAACCTCACAATCAATATATAAAATCAGGTGCAGCGCTATAAAAAATAAAGTCCATATAAATCAATCCGTATGGTGCACAAAGGACACAAGACAAAAACAAAATATGGATTGATTTATATGGACTTTATTTTTTATAGCGCTGCACTTGATTTTATATGTTAATTAATATTTAATTTATTTACATATATATATATTGTAGGGGTTAAATTCTACCATTGGTCTCCCTCTTACCTTGCCTTTATTCAGGGGGCCCTGGAAGTCCTGCTTAAATCAGACACACACACGGGAATGAAGAGCAGAGATTTGTTTATTTTGCCTTGTCCTTCATCTTAAATACACAGAAGGAGATGGGTGTTATTAATTATTTTCCACCAATAATGGGTACGTCTGGATGACATATTACCATTATAATGAGGATCCCATATTCATTTAACCAATCATGTTCTATCAGGTTGAGGTCAGGACTCTGTGCAGGCTAGGAAAGTTCCTTCACCCCAAACTCGCTCATCCATGTCTTTATGGACCTTGCTTTGTCATTTGGTGGAGAGGAGATTATAGCATGGGGTTGTTTTTCAGGGGTTGTGCTTGGCCCCTTATTTCCAGTGAAAGGAACTCTTAAGGCATCAGCAAAAGATTTTTGAACAATTTCATGCTCCCAACTTTGTGGGAACAGTTTGGGGATGGCCCCTTCCTATTCTAATCTGACTGCGTACCACTGCACAAAGCAAGGTCCATAAAGACATGGATGAGTGAGTTTGGGGTGGAGGAACTTGACTGGCCTGCACAGAGTCCTGACCTCAACCCGATAGAACACCTTTGGAATGAATTTGAGAGGAGACTGCAAGCCAGGCCATCAGTGCCTGGCCTCACAAATGCCCTTCTGGAAAAATGGAACAAACATTCCAATGGACACTCCTAAACCTTGTGGACAGCCTTCCCAGAAGAGTTGAAACTGTGGTGGGCCAACTCCATATTGAACCCTACAGACTAATGCCCCGTACACACGGTTCGACGATCGCACGTACGATCGCGTCAAATCGTATGTTGGCTGTTGTATGCAGCATACTGACTGCACTACACGATCGTACGACCACAGAAAGAACATTCAGGTGCATGTAATTAGCATCCAGCCGTTCCTGACTTCGGAGCATGCGTGTTTTGCACAATACAACTTGTTGTACCAACTTCTCTGTACACACGATACAACGGTCGTATGCGCGCTTGTTGGTACGACCAAGTTTTCTAGTCTGCTCATACAACTCCCTTGTACGACCGTCGTATGTTCGACTGTTCAAATCGCGCATACGAACGATCGATATCGCATACAACGGTCGTGAGTATGCGATCGTCGAACCGCGTGTACGGGGCTTAAGACTGCGATGTCATTAAAGTTCATGTGCGTGTAAAGGCAGGCGTCCCAATACATTTGGTAATATAGTGCATTACGTTTTTGGGTTGAGAAATCCTTTAAAAGATGCTTTCAGTGAAACTTTACTGTAATCATTTAAAATGCATTTCCCTTTAACACCTCCATCTGTCAGGATTCATTTCCCTGAATGATTAGTAGCAGTGAAGTTTCACATTGCTGTAGATGCAGCAGCATTCCCAGTGCAGATAATCAGAGATTATTCAGTGTGCTGATTACTTTATGTCATAGCTCTTTAACCACACTTCATGCACAGAGCTAAAAATACGCCACGGCCATTGACTGATCAGGAAGTAATCTCTCATAGACCCACTGACCAGATGTTCATCCTCTCGTGTACACCCCGAGCCAGTGCAATGTCATTGCTGTCATTGTGTCATTGACACACACATCGTCAGCATTGGATTTTTATTTTTATTTTTATTTTTTTATTTATTTTTTTTTTTTTAAGTGGAAACTGTAATGGTTTATGGTCAAGTTCATTTTAATTTGTTTGAAATGTTAAACATTTATGAACTAATGTTTTATATTTATTTTTAGTTTTTTTGTATGATATTTTTATTTTGCACCTAAACATTATTACAGAGAAAATTCATGCCACTTTGTAAAGCAAAGCCGGGCGTTCTAATAAGAAAGTCTAGCACTGCCTGCTTATTTTTTTGGCAGTTTGCCTACACTTTACCAATAATGGTTGTCCACACACTTTGATGGACATGACAGGTACACTTTAACCTCTTGCTTAATGGGCACTTAAACCCCCTTCCTGCCCAGACCAGTTTTCGGCTTTCAGCGCTGTTGCATTTTGAATGACAATTGCGCAGTCGTGCGGCGTTGTACCCAAACAAAATTGATGTCCTTTTTTTCCCACAAATAGAGCTTTCTTTTGGTGGTATTTGATCACCTCTGCGGTTTTTATTTTTTGCACTATAAACAAAGAGCGACGATTTTGAAAAATGAACAATATTTTTTACTTTTTGCTCTAATAAATATCCAAAAATAAAATATAAAAAAAAATTATTCATTGGATTTGGCCGATATATATTCTTCTACATATTTTTGGTAAAAATAAAATCGCAATCAGCGTTTATTGATTAGTTTGCGCAAAAGTTATCGCGTCTACAAACTATGGGAATTGATTTATGGCGTTTTTATTATTTTTTTTTTTTTTACTGGTAATGGCGGCGATCTGCGATTTTTATCGGGACTGCGATATTGGGGCGGACATGTCAGACATTTTTGACACTTTTTTGGGACCAATGCCATTTATACAGCGATCAGAAATTTAAATGTCCACTGATTACTGTATAAATGTCATTGGCAGTGAAGGGGTTAACTGTATTCCCTGGGTGTGTTCTAACTGTGGGGGGGATGGGCTGGCAGGGACATAACAGATCTAACTGATCCCAGTGACAGGGATCAGTAGATCTGGTATGTCCCCCTCTCACAGAACAGAGAACCGCCGTGTTTACATTGGCGGTTCCCTGTTCTGCAGCTCTGACAGGCAATCGCGGGTCAGGAGCGGACACCTAGTCCGCCCGACCCGCGGGCAGTCCCCCCCACAGTTAGAACACGCCCAGGGAACACAGTTAACCCTTAGAGCGCCCCCTGCAGGTTAACCCCTTCACTGCCAATGGCATTTACACAGTAATCAGTGCATTTTTATAGCACTGATCGCTGTATAAATGCCAATGGTCCCAAAAAAGTGTCAAAATGTTCCGACATGTCCGCCGCAATATCGCAGTACCACTAAAAATCACAGATCACCGCCATTACTAGTAAAAAATAAAAAAAAATAAAAACCCCAGAAATGAATTCTCATAATCCGTAAACGCGACCACTTTTGCGCAAACCAATCAATAAACGCCGATTGCGATTTTTTTAATCACAAATATGAGGAAGAATATAAATCGGCCAAAACCAATGAAAAAAAAAAATGTTTTTTTATATATTTTTTTTGGATTTGTATTTTAGAAAAAGTAAGAAATTTGTTTTTTTTGCAAAATTATCGCTCTTCTTTTGTTTATAGCGGCGATCAAATACTACCAAAATAAAGCTCTATTTGTGGGAAAAAAAGGACGCAAATTTCGTTTGGATACAACGTCGCACAACCGCTCAATTGTCAATTAAAGCGACGCAGTGCCGAATCGCAAAAAGGGCTGCGGTCCTAAAGTGTGAAATTCTTCCGGGGCTGAAGTGGTTAAGGTTGAATGTTTCACAAGTTGGATCATGGTATCCGCTGTGAGCACCTTGGAACAACTTCTCCATCACAAGAGGAAATATGCCACTGTTACTTTAAGTCCTCTCGGAGGACCATACAGTATACAGCATAATAATCAGAAAGATAAGAAGGGGGGGAAGCCTCTCATAGCGTAATCATTTTTTTATTATTTAACCCCACACAGAAAGAAGATAAATATGCACTTACAATGTGAACATACAGTGCCTTGAAAAAGTATTCATACACCTTGACATTTTCCACATTTTCTCATGTTACAACCAAAAACGTAAATGTATTTTATTGGGATTTTATGTGATAGACCGACACAAAGTGGCTCATAATTGAGAAGTGAAAGGAAAATGATAAATGGTTTTCTAAATTTATTACAAATTAATATCTGAAAAGTGTGGGTTGCATTTGTATTCAGCCCCCTGAGTCAATACTTTGTTTAACCGCCTTTCACTGCAATTACAGCTGCAAGTCTTATTGGGGATGTCTCTACCAGCTTTGCACATCTAGAGAGGACATTTTTGCTCATTCTTCTTTGCAAAATATCTCAAGCTCTGTCAGATTGGATGGAGAGCGTCTGTGAACTGACATTTTCAAGTCTTGCCACAGATTCTCAATTGGATTTAGGTCTGGACTTTGACTGGGCCATTCTAACACATGAATATGCTTTGATCTAAACCATCCCATTGTAGCTCTGGCTGTATATTTAGGGTCGTTGTCCTGCTGGAAGGTGAACCTCCGCCCCAGTCTCAAGTCTTTTTGCAGACTCGAACAGGTTTTCTTTTATGATTGCCCTATATTTGGCTCCATCCATCTTCCCATCAACTCTGACCAGCTTCCCTGTCCCTGATGAAGAAAAGCATCCCCACAATATGATACTGCCACCACCATGTTTCACGGTGGGGATGGGGTGTTCAGGGTGATGTGCAGTGTTAGTTTTCCGCCACACATAGCGTTTTGATTTTAGGCCAAAAAGTTCAATTTTGGTCTCATCTGACCAGAGCACCTTCTTCCATATATTTGCTGTGTCCCCCACATGACTTCTCGCAAACTGCAAATAGGACTTCTTAGGACTCTTTCAACAATGGCTTTCTTCCATAAAGACCAGATTTGTGGAGTGCACGACTAATAGTTCTCCTGTGGACAGATTTTTCCACCAGAGCTGTGGATCTCTGCAGCTCCTCCAGCGTTACCATGGGCCTCTTGGCTGCTTCTCTGATGAATGCTCTTCTTGCCCGGCCGGTCAGTTTAGGTGGCCGGCCATGTCTTGATAGGTTTGCAGTTGTGCCATACTCTTTCCATTTTTTAGCCACACATAGCATTTTGCTTTTAGGCCAAAAAGTTAAATTTTGGTCTCATCTGACCAGAGCACCTTCTTCCGCATGTTTGCTGTGTCCCCCACATGGCTTCTCACAAACTGCAAACGGGACTTCTTACGGCTTTCTTTCAACAATGGCTTTCTTCTTGCCACTCTTCCATAAAGGCCAGGTTTGTGGAGTGCACGACTAATAGTTGTCCTGTGGACAGATTTTCCCATCTGAGCTGTGGATCTCTGCAGCTCCTCCAGAGTTACCATGGGCCTCTTGGCTGCTTCTCTGATTAATGCCCTCCTTGCCCGGCCGGTCAGTTTAGGTGGACGGCCATGTCTTGTTAGGTTTGCAGTTGAGCCATACTCTTTCAATTTTCAGATGATGGATTGAACAGCGCTCCGTGAGATGTTCAAAGCTTGGGATATTTGAACTTGGGATAAAATCCAAAAAATAAATTTACGCTTTTGGTTGTAACATGACAAAATGTGGAAAATTTCAATGGGTGTGAATACTTTTTCAAGGCACTATAAAAGCTT
The DNA here is from genome assembly GCA_018402905.1 of Glandirana rugosa. Lineage (NCBI taxonomy): Eukaryota > Metazoa > Chordata > Amphibia > Anura > Ranidae > Glandirana > Glandirana rugosa. The sequence continues at coordinate 1,016,008 of BLSH010212870.1, forward strand.
CAACAAAGCTCACTGAAAGCTCTGCAAATGCTTTGTCAAAGCTTGCTTTTCACTCTTCTCTTTTATACAAGCTGAAGCCCATGTGAAACAGGTCTAATGGTCCAACATATCTAGACAAGCTCCAAGAGAGAGCATGGCTTAAAACCCCATGTTTCTGCTGTCCCAGGTTCAGGCTTATAAGCAAGATAAGCTGAGCTTTATAATGATTTAGCTTGCTAGGCAGTCAGGTGCACAAATCCAGAATGAGAATTACAGATGCTCAGCAGGGGCCACATCCCCTGAGTGAGTGCAAATGTGAAATTCTCATGTTTAACTGAGTGTTTCATTAAATATTATGACACAGTTTCTGCGGCTTACTTTATGTTGGCTCAATATTTACTGCTCCAGTGCTGGCACCGTTTTTCCTTCTCGGTGAATAAATCTGCTTCTTTAAAACCGTGAACACTGCCTACCTGTGCTATACATGAAATGTAAAGGAGATTGATTGATAAGACGCTGTTGCTCCTGGAGGGGTTTGCATTTTCATTGCAAGTGTTAGTCATTTCAGCAATTTGTTAAGATGTTGATTCCTAAAACGTCACTTACATGTGTGCTTAGAATTTATCCAAAGATGAACTGTAGCTACATTTGTATTTGCTTGATGGTGATGAGAGAAGATATAGAGCAGAGGTAGGAACTCTTATGGCCTAGGAACTCCAGAACCCGGTCTAGGAAAGGTGCATTTCCCACACCGTGTTCTAAATAGGGTTGCCAAATCATCCCTTTAACCTCTTCCTTACTGGGCACTTAAACCCCCCTCCTGCCCAGACGAATTTTTGTCTTTCAGTGCTGTCACATTTTGAATGAGAATTGCGCGTTCGTGCGGCGTTGCACCCAAACAAAATTTTTATCATTTTTTTCCCACAAATAGAGCTTTCTTTTGGTGGTATTTGATCACCTCTGCATCATTTCTGATCGCTGCTGTAAACAAAGAGCGATGATTTTGAAAAAAAAAACAATATTTTTTCCTTTTTGCTATAATAAATATCCAAAAAAAAAAATAATTAAATAAAAATGATTCAACAGTTTTGGCCGATATATATTCTTCTACATATTTTTGGTAAAAAAAAAAAAAATTTGCAGTCGGCGTATATTGCTTGGTTTGCGCAAAAGTTATCGCGTCTACAAACTATGGGAATTGATTTATGGCGTTTTTATTATTTATTTATTTTTTACTAGTATTGGCGGCGATCTGCGATTTTTATCGGGACTACGATATTGGGGGGGACATGTCGGACATTTTTGACACTTTTTTGGGACCAATGACATTTATACAGCGATCAGAAATTTTTTTCCTTTTTTATAACAAAAAAAAAAGTTTTAGTAGCGAGAAACAAATGTCGTCGCTAGTCTTTACTACGTCTCCACTAGTTT
>BLSH010212870.1:1017430-1032640 GCA_018402905.1 Glandirana rugosa
CCCCCCCCCCCCCCCCCCCCCCCCCCCCCCCCCCCCCCCCCCCCCCCCCCCCCCCCCCCCCCCCCCCCCCCCGGCAGGGACATAACAGATCTAACTGATCCCAGTGACAGGGATCAGTAGATCTGGTATGTCCCCCTCTCACAGAACAGAGAACCGCCGCGTTTACATTGGCGGTTCCCCGTTCTGCAGCTCTGACAGGCAATCGCGGGTCCACTGATTACTGTATAAATGTCATTTGCAAGGAAGGAGTTAGCCTGCAGGGGGCAGTAAAGGGGTTAACTATGTTCCCTGCATGTGTTCTAACTGTGGGGGGGCAGGGCGGGGCTGGTCAGGACATAACAGATCTAACTGATCCCAGTGACAGGGATCAGTAGATCTGTCATGTCCCCTGTCATAGGACGGATAACCGCCATGTTTACATCGGCGGTTCCCCGTTCTGCAGGTCTGACAGGGGATCGCGGGTCTCGGGTGGACATCGAGTCCGCCTGACCCCCGGGCACGCCCATGCAGCGTGCGCGCGCCACCGCCACCAGGGGCGCGCACATGGCCAGGATGTCCACCCGGAAATTCAGATCCGCGCTGGAGCCGTACTTTGGCTATCCAGGACACATGTAAATTACACAGGTTCTGTGGCTGATTACATTGGTAATTAAATTCACTTGGTGCCTTATGTGCATTAAATTAGTCTCAGAACCTGGGTAATTCATATGTATCCTGGATTAAAGGGATGATGTGGCAACCCTAGTTCTAAATGCACTGCTTTTGGTTTCGATACATTAATGGCACTCCAAACACAGATTGCAAAACCCCCAGATTGTATTGTACCACATTGCCACGCAATTTGGTGTGGCACGCTTTCCAAAAGCATGCATGCATTTCGCTGTGATTCGTAGCCGAATGGGCTGCAAAATCGCACTGGTGTGACCCAGCCCAGTAAAGTTTTAGTGTGGCCAGGCTAAGGTTGTAGAAGTGAGGTTGGCACCCCTAAAGTATAAATGTACCCATGCTATGGACATTGAAAATAAATGGACAAAGCTCACATGCTCTATGGCAGGGGTGTCAAATTCAATTTCATCGCCGGCCAGATCAGCATTAGTTGCCTTCAAAGGGCCAGTTGTATCCGTAAGACTAGATGTACAGAGCAGCCCCCCCCCCCCCCTTACATCAGATGTCAAGAGCCCCCCTACCATCAGAAGTCAAAGAGTCCCCCATCCTTCCTTAAAACACTGGGTACCCCCTTTACCTTGTTCTGCTGCCAGGAAGAAGAAGGGGATGGAGCTGGGAAGCAGAAAGTGTAACGTTTGGATTAGGACCAGAGGAGGGCTGGAGTCTGCTGAAGCTGAGACCCGCAGAGGGGGAGACTAGGGGTGCTGCGGCTGCACAGAGAAGGAGGAGGAGTTTTTTCCTGCACTTTGCCGCCGACAGCGGAGACAAGAGAGGGTGCCGTAGCTGCAGGGGAGGAGAGAGGGCCACATAAAATAGTCTGGCGGGCTGGATTCAGCCCATGGACCTTGTGTTTGACCCATATGCTCTACTGGTTTACTAAAACTGGAAAGTGCTAAATTTGATGCAGCTGTGCACCACTTCCCATCCAGGCCAAGTCTGACACTTCACTCCTACATGTAAACATCTCCTTTTTTTTGCTAGAAAATTACTTAGAACCCCCAAACTCCTCAGGACCCACTAACAGGCCAGGTTTGCAGGATAACTGAAATACATCACAGGTGATATCATTTGCTGCTCAGTGGTTGCAGTATTATAGTCTGCATCTCCCCAAGGTAAGACTCAAAATCTGGCCTGTTAGTGGATCCCGAGGACTGGAGTTGAGAACCATTGCTGTAGAATAAAAAGGGTGTTGCAATTTTTTATGTCACATGGTATCTGCGCAGCGTTTTTTCAAATGTAATTTTTTTTTTTGAAAAAAAACACTTTCGTGAATTAAAAAAAAAAAAAAACACTAAAGTTAGCCTAATTTTTTTGTATAATGTGAAAGATGATGTTACGCCAAATAGATACCGAACGTCACGCTTTAAAATTGCGTCTGCCCATGGAATGACAGCAAACTACGATGCTTAAAATTATCCATAGGCGATGCTTTAGACGCCTTTGTTACTAGTTTAGAGTTGCACAGGAGGTCTGGCGCTCTGGCATTGGCAACAATATCTCACATGTGTGGTTCGATCGCCGTTTACATATATGTGCAGGAGTAAAGTTTGCATTTGCACGTAAGCACGGTGGGATGGGGGCGCTTTAATTTTTTTTAATATATATCAGTTATTTTATACAAAAATATATATTTTTTTGTTCTACTACGTTTTTTACCCCAAATCTCCCCTCTGGCCTCCCATGTAGCCGATCAGACACAGATCGGTCTGATCGGCTACTTACCTGGCCAGGGAAACAAAGGGGCGGAAGTTACAGTGACGTCGCTCCCAGTTTCCAGGGTTACAGAGACAGAGGAGCGACGTCAGTTTCTCTCTGTCTGTACAGGGCAGCCACAGCCACTGCCCGCATCGCTCCCGGCCTCCACTATGGGACAAGAGAGCCTAGAAGAGGCGGCGGCAGGAGGGAGGTAGGACCCCCTTCCACCACCTACAGAAGTGATTGAGTGGCTAATTAGCCACTCAGATGACTTCTGCCTTGTTCAGAATCACTGGCTGAAAACATTGATACCGGGAGGAACGGCCATGTACGCCCTGCCAGCGGGAAGTGGCTAAACACCTTTTTGGTTGAATTGGAGCGCCAATTGCAAGACAGGTCTTCTCGGCCGACATCAGTCGCTGACCTCATAAATGCAGGTTTGGCTGAATGGGCAGACATTTCCACAGACCTACTAAATCATCTAACACAGCAATTCACAATCTTTTGGCACCAGGGCCCGGTTTCGTGGAAGAATATTTTTGCAAGGACTTGGGGAGGGGTGGAATCGGGATGTGTTGTGTTGGTATCAGGATGATTGAAGCACATTATTTCTATTATTACATTATAATTCATTCTTAAATAGTTCAACTCACCATAATGCATAATCAGTGGGAGCCCTGAGCTGCCACCAAATGCAGATTGTCACTGGTGTGGCTTGCCACCAGATGCAGCTTCCCTCTATTGTGGTCTGCCACCAAATGCAGCTTCCCTCTGTTGTGGCCTTGCCACCAGATGCAGATTGTCACTGTTGTGGCCTGCCACTAGATGCAGATTGTCACCAGGACTCGGTTTCGTGGAAGAATATTTTTGCAAGGTCTTGGGGAGGGGTGCAATCGGGATGTGTTGTGTTGGTATCAGGATGATTGAAGCACATTATTTTTATTATTACATTATAATACATTCTTAACCACTTGCCGACCGCCGATCGGCATCTGACGGCGGCAAAGTGGCTCGTTCCCGCAAAACGCCGTCATACGACGGCGGCTGCGGGAACGAGTTTAGTGAGCGCGCGCGCGCCGCCGGAGGCGCGCCCGCACGCTCACTGTGTTCAGGGAGGGCCAGGGAGCGGGTGCGGCGCTTCGATTGCCGCCGGCTACCCGCGATGGCCCCCCCGGAGCAAAGGAGCGGAGGTCCGTGTATGTAAACACGGACCTCCGCTCTGTGTGAGGGGGAAGGGCTGTGATCACAGCCTTCCTGTACGTGAAGGCTGTGACCACTTCCCTTCCCCTGTTAGGGCAGCCCCCATACAGTTAGAACACGCCCAGGGAACACAGTTAACCCTTAGAGCGCCCCCTGCAGGTTAACCCCTTCACTGCCAATGGCATTTACACAGTAATCAGTGCATTTTTATAGCACTGATCGCTGTATAAATGCCAATGGTCCCAAAAAAGTGTCAAAATGGTCCGACATGTCCGCTGAAATATCGCAGTACCGCAAAAAAAAAAAAAAAAATCGCAGATTGCTGCCATTTTTAGTAAAAAATAAAAAAACAATAAAAACCCCAAAAATGAATTCTCATCATCCGGAAACGCGACCACTTTGTGCAAACCAATCAATAAACGCCGATTGCGATTTTTTTATCGCAAATATGAGGAAGAACATAAATCGGCCAAAAACTGTGAAAAAAATGTTTTTTTATATTTTTTTTTGGATTTGTATTTTAGGAAAAAGTAAGAAATTTGGGTTTTTTTTGCAAAATTGTCGCTCTTCTGTTGTTTATAGCGGCGATCAGAAATGACGCAGCGGTGATCAAATACCACCAAAAGAAAGCTCTATTTGTGGGAAAAAAAGGACGCAAATTTCGTTTGGGTACAACGTCGCACGACCGCGCAATTGTCAGTTAAAGCGACGCAGCGCCGAATCGCAAAAAGGGCTCCGGTCCTAAAGCTGGAAATCCTTCCGGGGCTGAAGTGGTTAAATAGTTCAACTCGCCATAATGCATAATCAGTGGGAGCCCTGGGCTGCCACCAAATGCAGATTGTCACTGGTATGACTTGCCACCAGATGCAGCTTCCCTCTATTGTGGCCCGCCACCAGATGCACCTTTCCTCTGTTGTGGCCTGCCACCAGATGCAGATTGTCACTGTTGTGGCCTGCCACCAGATGCAGATTGTCACTGTTGTGGCCTGCCACCAGATGCAGATTGTCACTGTTTTAACCTGCCACCAGATGCAGCTTCCCTCTGTTGTGGCCTGCCACCAGATGCAGCGTCCCTCTGTTGTGGCCTGCCACCAGATGCAGCTTCCCTCTGTTGTGGCCTGCCACCAGATGCAGCTTCCCTCTGTTGTGGCCTGCCACCAGATGCAGCTTCCCACTGTTGTGGCCCGCCACCAGATGCAGCTTCCCACTGTTGTGGCCTGCCACCAAATGCAGCTTGCCACTATCTTGCCACCAGATGCATCTTTCCACTGTTGCAGCCTGCCACCAGATGCAGATTATCATTCCTGCCACCAGATGCAGCTTCCCACTGTAGCCTGCCACCAGATGCATATTTTCACTGTTGTGGCCTACCACCAGATGCAGATTGTCACTGTTGTGGTCTGCCCCCAGATGCAGATTGTCACTGTTGTGGCCTGCCACCAGATGCAGATTGTCACTGTTGTGGCCTGCCCCCAGATGCAGATTGTCACTGTTGTGGCTGCCACCAGATGCAGATTGTCACTGTTGTGGCTGCCACCAGATGCAGATTGTCACTGTTGCGGCCTGCCACCAGATGCAGATTGTCACTGTTGCGGCCTGCCACCAGATGCAGATTGTCACTGTTGTGGCCTGCCACCAGATGCAGATTGTCACTGTTGCGGCCTGCCACCAGATGCAGATTGTCACTGTTGCGGCCTGCCACCAGATGCAGATTGTCACTGTTGCGGCCTGCCACCAGATGCAGATTGTCACTGTTGTGGCCTGCCACCAGATGCAGATTGTCACTGTTGCGGCCTGCCACCAGATGCCGATTGTCACTGTTGTGGCCTGCCCCCAGAGGCAGCTTGCCACTATCTTGCCACCAGATGCAGATTATCATTCCTGCCACCAGATGCAGCTTGCCACTGTAGCCTGCCACCACAAAAACAGATGCAGCTTGTCAAGAATTGAAAGCAAATTTGTAAGTTTTTGTTTTCTGCAGTGAAACAATTTCCACCCTCTCTTTACAGAGCCTCTCCCCAGCACTACGGAGTCTGACTTGAGCAGGGAAACCGGCACATGCGCAGTTGCAGGATGGGGTACCATCCTGTGAGAGTGAGAACGGGGGTGAAGCGGGACGGCGGTGATAGATGATGTCATCTCTCGGCTCGACAGGGCATGGACCGGTCCAGGGCCAGGGGGTTGGGGACCCCTGATCTAGTGGAGAGCCATGGTTTTGGAATGGGACGTCCAGCAAGCTCATATAGGTGTGAGGGTCAGTGGCTCACAAACGTTTGCCTGTATTATTGGGTAGCCAGGCCTGATATGAAGTAAGGGGCAGTTACAGCAGGGCAGACAATAAATATCTGTAAAACTACCCCTTCCCCCTAAAGAAAGAAAAATAACAAGTCCCCTGTGCTCTGGGAAAACTGTATGGCAGCCAAAAATGGCGTTCCTGTGTGTCCATCCACTGTTTTCTTCTGACATTTCCCATTAACTACTTGACCTCCGGAAGATTTACCCCCCCTTCATAACCAAGCCATTTTTTGGTTATACAGCACTGTGTTACTTTAACTGACAATTGCGCGGACGTACAACATTATACCCAAATAAAATTTATGTCCTTTTTTCCCCCACAAATAAAATAAATAAAAATATCACATAGTTTGTAGAGCGATAACTTTAGCTATAACTTTTTTATAACCAATCAGTATAGGCTTACTGGGATTTTTTTTTACCAAAAATATGTAGCAGAATACTCATTTGTTTTCAAAATTGTCATTCTCTTTTTGTTTATAGCGCAAAAAATAAAAACCGCAGAGGTGATCTCTCTTTTCTTTTGGTGGTATTTGATCACCTCTGCGGTTTTTATTTTTTGCGCTATAAACAAAAAGAGAGTGACAATTTTGAAAACAAATGAGTATTCTGCTACATATTTTTGGTAAAAAAAAATCCCAATAAGCGTATACTGATTGGTTATAAAAAAGTTATAGCTAAAGTTATCGCTCTACAAACTATGGGATATTTTTATTTATTTTATTTTTTTTACTAGTAATGGTGGTGATCAACAACTTATAGCAAACTAATAAGAGGCATGGAGGAGCTCAGCTATGAGGAAAGATTCATGTTTTTACCCATGTATAGCGGCAGCCGACCAACAACCAATAATAACCTTAAGTATAAATAAAGTAAGCAAGGGTTAAAGCGCTGGGTACAGAGATAACTTATCTTTGAAATTGGAATATGAGGAAAGATTGGAGGAACTGAATTTATTCTCTCTTGAGAAGAGGAGATTAAGGGTGCATATGATCAACATGTACAAATACATAAATGGTCCATATAGTGAACTTGGTGTGGAGTTATTTACTTTAAGGTCATCACAAAGGACAAAGGGGCGCCCTTTACGTCTAGAGAAAAAAATATTTCATCTCCAAATATGGAAAGAGCTGTGAAAATGTGGAATAGACTCCCTCCGGAGGTAGCTTTGGCAAGCACGGTAGATTACTTTAAAAAAGGCCTGGATTCTTTCCTTAATGTAAATAATATAACTGGGCACTAACATTTTTAGGTAAAGTTGATCCAGTGTGAATCCAATTGCCTCTCGGGGGATCAGGAAGGAATTTTTTCCCCCACTATTGCAAATTGGATCACGCTTTGCTGGGGTTTTTTTGCCTTCCTCTGGATCAACTGTGGGTGAAGGATTGTGTATGGGATTGTATGGTTATATATCAATTTTCTATTATTTTTATTTTTTTTTTGAACTAGATGAACTTGTGTCTTTTTTCAACCTCACCAACTATGTAACTATATAGCAGGACTGTGACATTGCCGCGGACAAATGGGACACCTAACTGACACTTTTTGGGGACCAGTGACACTAATACAGTGATCAGTGCTAAAACTATACACTGTCACTGTAGTAATGACACTGGCTGGGAGGGGGTTAATTGTGTGCCTAGGTTGTGCTCACTCACTGTGTGGGAGGTGAATTGACTAGGGGAAGACAAAGATCTGTGTTCCTGCTTTGCAAAAAAACAGGATTAATACCTTCCCTTCTGACAGAACGACAATCTGCCTTGTGTAATCAGTGGATGCTGGCAGACAGAGACGCGGTACCTGCCGCTAGGCTCCCGCTGTGTGTGATCACAGCAAGGAGCAGGTTGCCGGTGGCACGCGCCCCAGATCCAGAAGTGGCAGATCACGTACTAGGTATGTGATCTGGCACAGAGCGGCCGCCCTGCCACAGTAAATGTACGGTGGGCGGTCCACCAGTGGTTAAAGTAAAAGGAGCTGCGGTGTTGGCCCAGTGTTTTTTCAAAGGGGTACATTTCTGTTGTTTGGTAACTTACTCCGAGTATAGGGGATATGTCAAACTGAATAATGTCCTTTAATGGAGAAGTAAAAGTATTAACTTGACTTGTGTCCTTCCTATTATTATTATTTTTTTTCTTTTGTGCAGCCATGTCACAGAAACCACTTCATGGACTCATCCAGTGACCAGTGCCTTGAATCTGACTTATCCAGACGACAGTGGTGAGGAGAGCCCCAGAGATCCAACGGAACTAAAGAGCTGCTGATATCTGACCAGGCATTCAGTCATCACACAGATACCCAGACTGCATGTTCTTCAAAAGGCCTGGATTTCGAACAGACCTCATTTGGTCAGACCTCTGCTCATCTCGGCTGTAATAGCTGACAACACATGGGAGCTTTGTAAAGCATAAGTAGACTTTAAAAAAACCTAAGTTCCTTAAATGTATCCAGGCAAATCAAGCAAGGTTGCAAGTATAACCTGATACATTTTTTCCTTGCTACTGCTGTCCTTAGAGGGCACTTTCCAAGCTTCCTTACTGATAATTGCCTGGCAGGGGTTAGCATTGAAAGCTTTACTGTATAGCAATATGGACGTAAAGTCTGCTTATATTTAATCAACCAGATAGAAGAAACAGCAGGCTTTTATCGCACAAATACTTATTTTTTTTATAACCATTAGGAGTCAATATGAATTCAGATTTGTGATGTCTTTTCAGCCATGAAATGAGTTCTAAATGGTTGTGTTCAGTTACTTTGCATAGTATTGTTCTTTTGCACTGATGTATGAAATAAAAAGACTGGCCAAATTTACATCTACTTGTGGCCACCCTCTGCTCGATAGAAGTCGTTCATTAAATGGACTTCTGTCAAATGGGAGAATGTTGGAAAACTTTTGTTGATCGGTGGCTGCAGCCACTGATCAGTGTATTCTGACAGCAGAGAGTCCTGTATCCGTGTCACTTGTGTGGATGGAGGAATCTGTTCTTTCTTGCGTTCTTGCGTACGACAACTCGACATCAGATTTTCGTATCATTAGTACGGCTTTCGTACAGAAAAATGCTCAGAAACGAAAAAATAAATAAATACATAGCTATTGAACACATTGCGTCACTTCTGACGTTGAGTTCGGTCGTACGAGAATTTTCGTATTGTTAGTACGCTCTTCACTTTCGACATGACAAGCATCCTACAAAAAACAGATGTTCTGTCATCCGAAATGCGCATCGCGAATCATAACTCTGATTAATATAATACTTGATCTGCACCATCGGTTAAAGCTGAACTCTGGCCGCCATCATTTTAATAGCTTTGGAGTGGCCAGTAGCCGCTTCCCTTTGCTGTGTAGTAATTCAGCGTTTGCATATTTCATTGGGATAGTAGACCTCCCGCTTTACTATCATGCACAAAAACCCCTTATTAAAGGATAAGGTCGCCTTTGGGAACATGTTACGTGTTCTACCCATTTTTGGGATGGAACATGTACCATGTTCCTGCTCTTGCAGCGATCCCCCCTCCCTATGACAGCAGGCCAGGGATCCTCTCCCCGCATTCGCTTTCACAATTTGAAACAAAAGCGTGGCCGCGCGGGGCTACACCCACACAGCTGCGTCATTCATTTACAGAGTTTTGTGAATGAATGTCTACAAGTACCATCATCCTTTGTGGCTGATGGCCATGGACTGCGAGGTCTCTCTTGGTAGATTAAGCTTCCTGGACTGAAGTAACTGCCTGTTTGTATTGTAAGTATGGGCAGACAGTCTGCAGGAGCCTGACATTGCACCCATGATCTGCTGATTGCCGGTGCAATGCTTTAAAGCAGGGGTTTCAAACTGGCGCCCCTCCAGCTGTTGCGAAACTACAAGTCCCATCATGCCTCTGCCTGTGGGAGTCATGCTTGTAACTGTCAGCCTTGCCTCATGGGACTTGTAGTTTCGCAAAACAGTTGGAGGGCCGCCCGTTCGAGGTCCCTGTTTAAAGGTTCCTAAAAAAGAAAAAATAGTAAATGCACTTTTTTTTTTACCTGCAAAAAAAATATACATTTATTATTTTTTTTTTAAAAAAAGGTGAACTTATCCTTTAAGCCAGGGACCTCTAAAACTATGGCCCTCCAGCTGTTGCGTAACTACACATCCCATGAGGCATTGTAAAACTCTGACATTTCACAGACATGACTAGGCATGATGGGAGTTGTAGTTCCTGAACAACTGGAGGGCCAAAGTTTGAAGATCCATGCAAGCTGTATGAAGAAAGCAACATTGGGATGGATTTACTAAAGGCACATAGACTGCGCACTTTGCAAGTACAATTGCACCCATTTTCCCCAGAGCGTTGTAAATATGATAAAGCTTTACGCATTTCAATCATCCAATCACGTGCAAGCAAAAACGCTATTTTTTTTTTTCTCCTTGCACTTGATTGGGTATACTTTACAAAGTGAACCTTTACCACTAAGCTTTGGGGAAATCGAGTGCAACTGCACTTACGGAGAGCACAGTCTATTTGCCTTTAGTAAACCCACCCCAATGCATTTTTACAAGGCAAAAATAACCAACCACTCTATTAAAATTATGATGCCCAGAGTTCAGCTTTAAAGGGTAAGTTCACCTTTAAAAAAAAATAAATAAATGCATATCTTTTTGCAGGTAAAAATGTGCATTATTTTATTTATTTTTTTACTAAGCTCCTGGTAAAAAAAATAAACACATTTTTTTACCTGCAAAAAATGTGCATTTATTATTTTTTTACTAGGAGCCTGAATTGCACATGTGATTTGCAGATCACCTCGTACGGGCAGGCAGTTACACACTGATAGGAAGCATCAATGAACTACCTAGAGCATCCTTTCTCAAACCTTTTCAACACCGAGGAACCCTTGAAATAATTCTCCGGTCTCGGGGAACCCCTGCTAAAAATTAAAAATTTACAACTACTGATACATTAGTGTGATGGTCAATGGGAAGAATGCTCCTTACACTTGTGGTCATTGGGAAAAATTACCCCCTTACAGATAGCAAAAGAGATCAATGGTGTCATCGGGAATTTATCTGAGAGGTAGAAATTGACCACTGCTCAATGAACCCCTAGCAACCTCTGGAGGAACCCTAGGCTTCCACGGAACCCTGGTTGAGAAACCCTGACCTAGAGCGTTCCGCAGCACCCCAACAGTTCATTGAGAACTACAACCCGACAGCTGCAAAGGCTGTCGGTACTTATAGTTCTCCCATTCACAGAACTCTGTGAATGAATGACACAACCATGTGGGTGGAGCATTGTACGACTGTTTTTTTTTAAATTGTGACAGCTAGATCAGGTAGACATTGCAGCATTGGGAACATGCAGGTGGAACGTGTAACGTGTTCCCAAAGGTGAACTTATCCTTTCAATACACTCCTGCCTTGAAATAGTTTTAGCCACATTTCATGTGATGGTAACTACCATGGTCTGCTGTCCTCGGCTGACTTCATTTTGAGTTCTCATTATCAGCTACCAACATAAAATAGCCACATGCAAGGTGGAATGAATCGTGACCACTCAACTGCCACTTGATTCTGACTACTTTTTGTCAGAGAAGTAATACGAACTGGGTTCCGGAAAGGAGGCTTAAGGCACAACATGAAACTAAAAAATATAATGACGCAAAGGTCTAAATAGAAGAGTTCATTTTTTTTTTCTACAATTCTTTTCTGAATTGGGATCTTTGAAACCTACTGCCGTGGCAACATTTTTGAGAATGGCAAAAATATTAATTTCCACAAAGTCTGCTGCTTCAGTGTTTTTAGATCTTTTTGACAGATGTTACTATGGTATACTGAAGTATAATTACAAGTATTTCATAAGTGTCAAAGGCTTTTATTGACAGTTACATCAAGTTTATGCAAAGGGTCAATATTTGCAGCGTTGACCCTTCTTTATCCAGACCTCTGCCGTTCTCCCTGGCATGCTGTCAAATCAACTTCTGGGCCACATCCTGACTGATGGCAGCCCATTCTTGCATAATCAATGCTTGGAGTTTGTCAGACTTTGTGGGGTTTTTGTTCACCCGCCTCTTGAGGATTGACCACAAGTTCAAAATGGTGTTAAGGACTGGGGAGTTTCCTGGTCATGGAACCAAAATTTCCATGCTTTGTTCCCCAAGCCCCTTAGTTATCACTTTTGTCCTATGACAAGGTGCTCCATCATGCTGGAAAAGGCAATGTTCCTCACCAAACTGTTCTTGGATGGTTGGGAGAAGTTGCTCTCGGAGGATGTCTTTGTACCATTCTTCATTCATGGCTGTGTTCTTCTTCAAAATTGTGAGAGAGCCACTCCATTGGCTGAGAAGCAACCCCACACAAGAATGGTTTCCGGATGCTTTACTGTTGGGATGGCACAGGACTGATGGCAACCCTCCCCTTTTCTTCTCCAGACAAGGTTTTTTCTGGATACCCCAAACAATCGGAAAGGGGATCCATCCGAGAAAATGACTACCCCAGTCCTCAGCAGTCCAATCGCTGTACCTTTTGCAGAATATCAGTCTGTCCCTGACATTTTTCCTGGAGAAAAGTGGCTTCTTTGCTGCCCTTCTTGACACCAAGCCATCCCCCAAAAGTCTTCTCTGTGGGTGCCGATGTCCTCACACCTGAATGCTGCCATTCCTGAGCAAGCTCTGCACTGGTGGTACCCCGATCCCGCAGCTGAATCAGCTGTAGGACACAGTCCTGGCACTTGCTGGACTTTCTTGGGCGCCCTGAAGCCTTCTTCACAAATGCAGTGGACATGTTTTTTTATGGAATTATTTTCATGGCCAAGAGGGACTTTGCAATTTAATTGCAATTCACCTGATCACTCTTCATAACATTCTGGAGTATATGCAAATTGCCACCACTTTGGTAGCACACTTTGTGAAAATTATTATTTGTGTCCTTCTCAAAGCTTTTGGCCATGGCTGTAGTTTCAAGGTCTGATGTACCTGCAGTGTTTTTTGTGTTTGGAAAAAGGTAACCACCAAAGTATCTCAGGGATCCCAGAGATAAACTTCTGCTCGACCCAGGTCATCAATACTCTTTCCAACACCAGTTATCTTGACTCACAAAGGAGTAATGGGAAGCAGTAGAGGACAATTTATATTTTTAGAACAGAGTTAGAAATTGGGTAGAAATTTACCGCAATTATAAAGTCGAAAAAAAGGTAATATTTTTTTTTAGATGCCTATAGTAACAGATAACATTCTGATGTGGAATCTGCTTGCTGTGGGTAATGGGGGAGTTTTGCTAAAACTGGTGCACACAGACTCTGGTGCAGCAGTGCATAGTTGCCAAGCAATGCTGCTGGGGTTTTTGCTTCACAAGACTGTCTGAACAGACGTGCACATTTTCCCATGTGGAATAGTGTGTATTGCACTGCTTTGGGCTCAGTTTTTATTTCAAGCTGTTTAAATTAGGGACGCACCAATATCGGTATCAATGCCGATACTAAGCATTTGTGCAAGTATCAGTACTCCCCCAAGTGCTGTCAATACTGAAACCAATACTTTGTGGTGCAATTTGCGTCAATACAAAATAATTTGGCGCAAATCACACTTCAAAGAATCGCATGTGATTTGAACAGGAAAGTGGTGCAATTCTTGTCCGAATCATATGCAATTTCCCCCTCCGCTCCTGTGTGTGTGTGTGTGTGTGTGTGTGTGTGTGTGTGTATAGAAAGGGATTAAAGCTCCATCTGGTGTGTGGTTTAAAAACATGTTAGAACTCACAGTACATATCTGGCCACATACAAAATAATCTAAATAGATGTCCCGGTCCCGCTGATAATAGCAAATCAGGGCCTCTGAAGGAGATGTAGAGGTGGTTTGCCCACAATCTGACATCATACCTGCCCTATACCCACAGGATCCCGAAACTTCTTCTCCAGCCCTGTGAGCACCTCCACTGGCCTTGATTTGCTATCATCGGCGGACCGGGACACCTATGCAGATCATTTTGCCTGTGGCCAGATATGCACTGTGAGTTCTAACATTTTTTTAAACTGCCCACTAGATGACGCTTTAATCCCCTTCTACACACTCAGGAGCGGTGAGGGAAATCAAAAGCGCTTTGGATAGGAATCATACAGCATTCTTGTTCAAATCGCGATGCATGCGATTCTTTGTAGTGCAATTTGCGCCAATTTATTTTATTGATAAAGTATCGGTACTTTGTATCGGCGAGTACTTGACCGAAAGTATCAGTATATGAAAGGAGGACCCTCACCATGCCAACATCCAAAATGTAGTACAAGGATTGAAAAAGAGAGAGAAAAATCCCCCTCTCTTGCAAAAACAGCTGGACTTTGCGGACACAAGAGGCAGAGGTAACAAAATAGTAAAATGTATACTTTATTACAAAGACAGGTTAAAATTTTGACACTTAGAACAAATAAACAATACAAGCACCCTCTACTAGAAAGGTTGCGCACCACCCATATGACCATAACCCGAGGTGGGGTCCTAAAGTGCATGGAATGAGATAAATTGTGGTAGGTATGAAGATTATGCACCCATATATTCCTCCCTCTTGGTCTGTCGACGCGTTTTGCTTTATGGAAAAGCTTCTTCAGGACACAAAGCGGTAGGTGCTGATGTTTATAAAAGACAAGGGAACCAGACATTTTACAAATATAGTCTATACAATATAGGTTAACCACTTGCCGATCGGCATTTGACGGCGGCAAAGTGGCTCGTTCCCGCAAATTGCCGTCATACGACGGCGGCTGCGGGAACGAGTTTAGTGAGTGCGCGCGCGCCGCCGGAGGCGAGTGAGCGGAGGTCCGTGTATGTAAACACGGACCTCCGCTCTGTGTGAGGGGGAAGGGCTGTGATCACAGCCTTCCTTTACGTGAAGGCTGTGACCACTTTCCTTCCCCAGCTAGGCAAGCCCCCATACAGTAAGAACACGCCCAGGGAACATAGTTAACCCTTAGAGCGCCCCCTGCAGGTTAACCCCTTCACTGCCAATGGCATTTACACAGTAATCAGTGCATTTTTATAGCACTGATCGCTGTATAAATGCCAATGGTCCCAAAAAAGTGTCAAAATGGTCCGACATGTCCGCTGAAATATCGCAATACTGCAAAAAATCGCAGATCGCCGCCATTATTAGTAAAAAATAAAAAAAAATTAAAAACCCCAAAAATGAATTCTCATCATCCGTAAACGCGACCACTTTTGCGCAAACCAATCAATAAACGCCGATTGCGATTTTTTTTATCGCAAATATGAGGAAGAATATAAATCGGCCAAAAACGGTGAAAAAAAATGTTTTTTTATATTTTTTTTTTTTGGATTTGTATTTTAGGAAAAAGTAAGAAATTTGGGTTTTTTTGCAAAATTGTTGCTCTTCT
>BLSH010212870.1:1062373-1082196 GCA_018402905.1 Glandirana rugosa
AGGTAGCCGCTGTTAATTTTTAAAGATGTCCAATGGTCAAAGCTCACTGTCTACCCCAGATCACGAATTTCATAACGAGAGTGAGATTGCTAACACCGCTACGGAGTGTACACACCGAACTTGTGGCAAATGTATACACCCCCGCTGAATTCATACGCCATCGAAGACTCGCGCTCGAGCCTCCCTGCCCCGCGAAATTTACAAAAAAAAGAATAACTAAAATGAAAAATAAAAATACTGTGCCACCTTGATTACAAGGGATGTTTACATTTCTTGTAATATGAATAAAAGTGATCCAATTTATTAATTTTTTTTTTAAAGGACGGTGTAAAAATAAAAAGTAAAATCAATAAGAAAAAAAACATTTAAAGCGCCCCGTCCCTCCGAGCTCGCGCTCAGAAGCTACCGCATACTTAAGTCGCCCCCACATATGTAAACGGTGTTCAAGCCACACATGTGAGGCATCGCCACAATCGTTAGAGTGAGAGCAATACTTTAAGCACTAGACCCCATCTGTCACTCGAAACTGGTAACCTGTAGAAATTTTTAATTGTCGCCGATGGAGATTTTTAAGTGCCAAAGTTTTCCGCCATTCCACAAGCGGGTGCAATTTTGAAGCATGACATGTTGGGTATCAATTTATTTGGCGTAACATTATCTTTCACAATATAGAAAAAAAAATACTGTTGTCTTATTTTTTAATTTAAAAAATTGCGCTTGTAAGACCGCTGCGCAAATACGGTGTGACATAATGTATTGCAACAGCTGCCATTTTATTCTCTAGGGTGTTTGAAAAAAAATATATAATGTTTGGGGTTCTAAGTAATTCTCTAGCAAAAAAAAAAATTTTTTTTTTTCAAATATATTTTTTATTCAGAGAAGGAAGACAAGGAGGAAAAGAGCTCTGGTACATCTCCAAAAACAGATACAGTATTCTCAAATCCAACGTTCAGGTATAGAGTATACGCAACATTTCTTGTCATTAATATCCCCTGAAGCCCCCCACGGGGACGGAGTGGAGATCCGAACTGCCCCTCTAAAAAACGGATTTTTACTTGTAAACAACATATCTGAAAAAGAGTCTTGGTTAAGTGGTTAACCCACAGAGAAAATAAAAACTAATAAATGGTATTATGCCATTTCCTGTGATGTTTGAATATTTGTGATTGCATTATTTAAAAACAGAAATACCACATTTGGCCACCAGAGTGTAAGTATCATAGAATGAGCAGAGATATATCTACAGGGTGGGCCATTTATATGGATACACCTTAATAAAATGGGAATGGTTGGTGATATTAACTTCCTGTTTGTGGCACATTAGTATATGTGAGGGGGGAAACTTTTCAAGATGGGTGGTGATCATGGCAGCCATTTTGAAGTCTGCCATATTGAATCCAACTTTTGTTTTTTCAATAGGAAGAGGGTCATGTGACACATCAAACTTATTGAGAATTCCACAAGAAAAACAATGGTGTGCTTGGTTTTAACATAACTTTATTCTTTCATGAGTTATTTACAAGTTTCTGACCACTTATAAAATGTGTTCAATGTGCTGCCCATCCTCTTCTCCCACTCTTCACACACTGATAGCAACACCGCAGGAGAAATGCTAGCACAGGCTTCCAGTATCAATAGTTTCAGGTGCTGCACATCTCGTATCTTCACAGCATATGGTTTTTATGGTCAGTAAAAACAAATACCGGGTGAGCTGCTCCTTCCAGGAGGTACCGCCATTCCTCCAAAGCCGACTTGATGGCCAGCAATTCCCTATCACCGACATCATAGTTCCAGCAAGATGGTGCACCACCACATTATGGGTGTCAGGTCCGAGCATTCCTAGATGAACAGTTTCCTGGAAAGTGGATTGGTTGTCATGGGCCAGTTGAATGGCCCCCAAGGTCTCCCGATCTGACCCCCTTAGACTTTTATCTTTGGGGTCATCTGAAGGCAATTGTCTATGCTGTGAAGATACGAGATGTGCAGCACCTGAAACTACGGATACTGGAAGCCTGTGCTAGCATTTCTCCTGTGGTGTTGCTATCAGTGTGTGAAGAGTGGGAGAAGAGGGTTGCATTGACAATCCAACACAATGGACAGCACATTGAACACATTTTATAAGTGGTCAGAAACTTGTAAATAACTCATGAAAGAATAAAGTTACGTTAAAACCAAGCACACCATTGTTTTTCTTGTGAAATTCCCAATACGTTTGATGTGTCACATGACCCTCTTCCTATTGAAAAAACAAAAGTTGGATTCAAAATGGCCGACTTCAAAACAGCCGTCATGGTCACCACCCTTCTTGAAAAGTTCCCCCCTCACATATACTAATGTGCCACAAACAGGAAGTTAATATCACCAACCATTCCCATTTTATTAAGGTGTATCCATATAAATGGCCCACCCTGTAGTATCATGCTTACACCATCTAGTGGCCAAATACAGTATTTTCTGGTTTAATCAATGAAAAACATTCAAACAGCACAAGAAATAGCCTAATAACATTTGTTTGTGTGCCCTTTTTGAATGTATGTGCGCTCTCACTGGGTGAAACTGCTATTCACACATTTTATAACTGCACCCCTAAGTGTCATTTAATTCGGAAGACTGAGGACATCTTGTGGCGGAGAAGAGGTACTGCTGCAAAATTGGGCTTTAAAATATATTGGCAGAACCATACATTGAACATCGCTTCCTGTTCAGCAAATGAGCACTTTAGCTCCTGGCCTTCTATAATTAGCAGATAAATCAGGACTGTGATCGATTGTGTCTTTTGCCCATCATACTATGAAAACACCGCAGTAATTGGTTATGCAATAAGACTAATAAGGCCGACATTCATAATAAACATGCTTTAATTATCCACATTGACACGACGCGAGAGTGCATTAAAATAATTACATCCTAAAGAGTGCTGGATAGACAATAAAACCGTATTAGACAAAGACAAGACGTGCGGCGAACAATGTGTGTTACAAGATGAGCTAATCACAGCTTAATAACTGGGCGTAATCAATGTTCTCAATGATTTTGATGTGATCTCACAGTGTGTATAAATGCATCCTGTACTCTGGGCAGGGCAAATCCATGTGAGACCATTGAGTAAAACCCAAAAAAAAAGTGTACAAATTAGTCATACCCTAAAACACACTTAAAGTGATACTCTTTGATTATGAATTCCTAACTCAGAAAAATCATTCTATCGCTCTCAGCCTCCTCCGGATCTCCAAATTCTGGGGGTTTTTTTTGTTTTGTTTTTCTTTGGTATTAGTTTTGTTTTTTTGAGGGGGAGGGTTTTGCTTTTTTTTTTTGGTAGGTTTTTTATTTTTTATTTTTTTTTGCTGCTGTGATCCAACTTCCTGTTAGATGATGGCTACAGTGGCTTGAAAAAGTATTCATACCCCTTGAAATTTTTCACATTTTGTCATGTTACAACCAAAAACGTAAACTTATTTTATTGGGATTTTATGTGATAGAACGACACAAAGTGGCTCATAATTGTGAAGTGGAAGGAGAATCATAAATCGTTTTCAACATTTTTTACAAATAAATATCTGAAAAGTGTGGCATGCATTTGTATTCAGCCCCCTTTACTCTGATACCCCTAACTAAAATCTAGTGGAACCAATTGCCTTCAGAAGTCACCTAATTAGTACATAGAGTCCACCTGTGTGTAATTTAATCTCTATAAATACAGCTGTTCTTTGAAGCCCTCAGAGGTTTGTTAGAGAACCTTAGTGAACAAACAGCATCATGAATGCCAAGGAACACACCAGACAGGTCAGGGATAAAGTTGTAGAGAAGTTTAAAGCAGGGTTAGGTTATAAAAAAAATATCCCAAGCTTTGAACATCTCACAGAGAACTGCTCAATCCATCATCCGAAAATGGAAAGAGTATGGCAAAACTGCAAACCTACCAAGACATGGCCGTCCACCTAAACTGACCGGCCGGGCAAGGAGAGAATTAATCAGAGAAGCAGCCAAGAGGCCCATGGTAACCCTGGAGGAGCTGCAAATATCCACAGCTCAGGAGGGAGAATCTGTCCACAGGACAACTATTAGTCGTGCTCTCCACATGGCAGAGTGGCAAGAAGAAAGCCATTGTTGAAAGAAAGCCATAAGGAGTCCTGTTTGCAGTTTGCGAGAAGCCATATGGGGGACACAGCAATCATGTGGAAGAAGGAGCTCTGGTCAGATGAGACCAAAATTTAACTTTTTGGCCTAAAAGCAAAATGCTATGTGTGATGGAAAACTAACACTGCGCATCACCCTGAACACACCATACCCACCGTGGTGGTGGCAGCATCATGGTGTGGGGGTGATTTTCTTCAGCAAGGACAGGGGAGCTGGTCAGAGTTGATGGGAAGATGGATGGAGCCAAATACAGGGCAATCTTAGAAGAAAACCTGTTAGAGTCTGCAAAAGTCTTGAGACCGGGGCGGAGGTTCACCTTCCAGCAGGACAACGACCCTAAACATCCAGCCAGAGCCACAATGGGATGGTTTTGATCAAAGCATATTCATATGTTAGAATCCCCCAGTCAAAGTCCAGACCTAAATCCAATGGAAAATCTGTGGCAAGACTTGAAAATTGCTGTTCACAGACGCTCTCCATCCAACCTGACAGAGCTTGAGCTATTTTGCAAAGAACAATGGGCAAAAATGTCCTCTCTAGATGTACAAAGCTGATAGAGACCTCCCCAAAAAGACTTGCAGCTCTAATTGCAGTGAAGTTTTGACCCAGGGGGGTGCCATGCAAATGCCCCCCCCCACACTTTTCACATATTTATTTGTAAATAATTTTGAAAACCATTTATCATTTTCCTTCCACTTCACAATTATGTGCCACTTTGTGTTGGTCTATCACATAAAATCCCAATAAAATACATTTACGTTTTTGGTTGTTGCATGACAAAATGTGGAAAATTTCAAGGGGTATGAATACTTTTTCAAGGCACTGTATGTTCAGTCTATATGGTCTCCCAGAATATAGGAACATGTTTTAGATGGCATATTTTTACCATGAACAGATTAAATTATTGTAAAAGCTGAGTTACGCTATTTTATATACAATGGAACAATATGTACAATATGTGTGTGAATTAAGTGCTTTTGGTGCACATAAAGGGCTTCAGATAAAAAAGGATGCAAAACAACTCAATGGAGTCAAATGGAATACAGTAAAAGCATAAGGTGCTCCGTGCATATACAAGTGTGTCACTGCAATTCACTGTGCGTGCCCCCACCAGGGTGTGCACTCACCCGCCAAAATTGACCCCCTAGGCATATACCAAGGCAGAACTGCAAGGCTTCTGTTTACTGCTGTATCACCCGGAGGTATGGAGACCGCATTACAAATGCAACTCAAGGGAAAAACAAAACCATGGAAGATATCATAGTGTAACTCCGCTTTAGTGTTAAAAAGACAAAGATAAAAAGATGTCTACTCGCAAAGCAGGTGCTGTGTGTTGCCACCGGAGAATGATCTGCCGATTACTCGGAAGAGCTGCTACTGCTCCGCAATGTCCTGGAGCCAGCGTGAGTTCCACTAGGCAGAAGTGATGTAGTAGGGGACCAAGTTTCCACCCCTACGTGTTTCGTCACCAGGAATTCACCCTCTCTTGTTTCTTCCCAAGATGGACCAGGGACCATGGGATTTGTCGTGTGCATAGAGCAGTGTACATGTCCACTCACAAAGCAGGTGCCATGTCCTGGCACTTGGAATGATCTGCTAATTACTTGGAAGAGCATCCACTGCTCCGCAATGTCTTGGAGCTAGCGTGCGGTCCTCTAGGCTAAAGTGACATAGTAGGTGATCAAGTTCCCGCCCCTGCGTGTTTCGTCACCAGGACTTCATCCTCCCTTGTTTTCTCCCAAGATGGACTAAGGACAATGGGATTTGTAGTGTGCATAGAAGAGTGTACCTGACTGCAACTAACGTGCACTGCTCATTCCAAACAAATGGAAGTGAGTGGGGAAAAAGAGAGGTTTAGGAGCTCAGAGAGGATGTTACAATGAGGCCGAAAAGCACAGTAGTAAATTATTTCATGAAAAATAGATTATAGGGTCAGTAAGAAGTGGTTGGGAATGGATTATTTTTGAAAAAAAGAGTATTGTTTAGTGTCACTTTAAGAATATGCAGACTGGAGCCATGATTCTTTAGGGATTAAGAGGCTGTTTACGCTAGAATGTTGTGTGGGAAACTCACAATCAGTGCCGGTTTCCCGCAACGCAATCCAATCACACTGCCCTTGCAATCTGTAGCAGGTGTCAGTTCAAAGTTGATGACACCCCAAACGCAGTGAATTTGTTCGCACTGGATCTGGTGCGATTGCAGAGTCCCATGCTGAGCGGCTGCCCTGCTATTTAACCACTTCCTTACTGGGCACTTAAACCCCCCTCCTGCCCGGACCAATTTTCAGTTTTCAGCGCTGTCACTCTTTGAATGACATATAAAGTGCTTGGAGATCATACATTCATAGTGACATAATAGACCACAATATAGTGATAAAGTGCGCTGTGTTGCTGAAAGGAATTTTTTCTTCCAAGTGCCAATGTGCTCCACACGTGTAGGAGGGGGAAACCCCAAAGGAATCCTACTCACCACAACACCATGACCCCCAGCTTTTCAGTCTGGGGATCAAGTAAGGCTGTATGCAATCAGATGATCATGGGCTGAGGTTATCCCGAATAATATCTCATCAAATCACCAATGGACCACCATATGTTGTAAAAGGGAAAAAAGGAATCCAACAATAGCGAAGTACTGTTTGGCTTGTTTAATTTGCGCAAGGTAAAAATTTTACTTACAAGATAGGCTTTTTAAAATCCACTTGTTACAGTATATGGACGCTGCTCGCAGCGTGCGTTCCAACAGCAGGAAATGACATCCACGGCACCCTTCCAGCTGCAGAGGAGGTTTTCTTAAAATTTGATATTACAAAAGATTTTGAATCGCCTGCCTGGGGTATTGAGATTGCCATTGTATGTTGGAGAGCTGGAAGCAAGGTGTTATAAAAATGTTAATAACCTTACTGGACTGGGAATTGTGTGACTGGAGAATTGAGATTCCTATTGTCTGCTGGTGACCTGGGAGTATCACGATTCCTGTTGATGACGCCTGTGGGCGGGTGAAAACGCGTCAACGTAATTTCCGGTTTGAGAGTGCCGTGGACGTCATTTCCTGCTGTTGGAACGCACGCTGCGAGCGGCGTCCATATACTGTAACAAGCGGATTTTAAAAAAGCCTATCTTGTAAGTAAAATTTTTATCTTGCGCAAATTAATTAATTCTACAACATATGGTGGTCCATCTGTGATTTGATGAGATATTATTCGGGATAACCTCAGCCCATGATCATCTGATTGCATACAGCCTTACTTGATCCCCAGACTGAAAAGCTGGGGGTCATGGTGTTGTGGTGAGTAGGATTCCTTTGGGGGTTTCCCCCTCCTACACGTGTGGAGCACATTGGCACTTGGAAGAAAAAATTCCTTTCAGCAACACAGCGCACTTTATCACTATATTGTGGTCTATTATGTCACTATGAATGTATGATCTCCAAGCACTTTATATGTTATCACATATTTATATTTTTACATATATGACTTTTGTGTGCTAGCACTACAATAGTTGTTTTTGATTAGATTTTATGGGTATTTACTCAATGTGTAGCTGCATTTAATTTATCAAAGTTTTTTATCCATTAGCGCAAACCTTTTTTCTTATTAGTTACTCTTTGAATGACAATTGCGCGGTCGTGCGATGTTGTACCCAAACAAAATTGGCGTCCTTTTTTTCCCACAAATAGAGCTTTCTTTTGGTGGTATTTGATCCCCTCTGCGGTTTTTATTTTTTGCGCTATAAACAAATAAAGACCAACGATTTTGAACAAACAATATTTTTTACTTTTTGCTATAATAAATATCCAAAAATAAAAAAACTAACTTATTCATCAGTTTAGGCCAATATATATTCTTCTACATATTTTTGGTAAAAAAAAAAAAAAAAAAAAAATCGCAATCAGCGTAGATTGATTGGGTTGCGCAAAAGTTATAGCGACTACAAACTATGGACATTGGTTTATGGTGTTTTAATTTATTTATTTTTTTTTTTACTTGTAATGGTGGCAATCTGCGATTTTTATCGGGACTGCGATATTGCGGCGGACATGTCGGACGTTTTTGACACTTTTTTGGGACCAATGACATTTATACAGCGATCAGATCTAAAAATGGACACTGACTACTGTATAAATGTAATTGACAGGGAAGGGGTTAACACTAAGGGGGCAGTGAAGGGCTTAAATGTGTTCCCTGGGTGTGTTCTAACTGTGGGTGGGGGGGGCGGGGTTGGCAGGGGCATGACGGATCTAACTGATCCCAGTGACAGGGATCAGTAGATCTGGCATGCCCCCCCTCACAGAATGGAGAACCACTGTGTTTACATCGCCGGTTCCCCGTTCCGGCTCCCTGTGAGGAGATTGCGGGTCTCCGGCGGAGATCAGGTCTAACCGACCCGTGGGCACGCTCACGCGGCGTGCGGTGGCACGTGTGCGCGCCGCCGGTGGGGGCACACCCAGCGCGAGCTGAAGGGGAGGACGTCTATTGGCGGCCTCCCGGCATTTTAGAGCCGCGTTGTAGCCGTCATTCGGCTATGGCGCGGACGCGAGGTGGTTAATGAACATGGCAAGTCACTGACCCGGCATTGGTGCCGTTGAGAGAACACTTTGCATTTTCTTTCTCAAAAACATGAAGCAATCTCTGTACAAGGTGGTAATTGTAGTGATGATACCTCGCATCTCTACCGTGTCCAGAGAACATTTTAATTGAGAAAATAAAAAGTGTTGTCTGAATGGTACCCATGCTCAGTGAGTGATCTCCATTATTCAGTAAATAGCAGGGCAGCCACTTAGCACAGGACCTTTAAAATGGTTCTAAAGGCTTTTCAACTTCATGCATTCTAAGCATTAAGGTAAAAAACCTTCTGTGTGCAGCAGCGCCGCCTTTAATACCTGAGCCTCATCTCGATCCAGCGATGTGCACAAGAGCCTCTGCTACCCTGGGACTCTCCCACCTAATTGGGAGCCATTGGCTCCCACTCCTGTCAATCACAGCCAGTAAGCCAATGAGAAAAGAGAGGGGGAGGGGCCAAACTGCAGCTTTGTGTCTGAATGGACATGCTGAGCAGTGGCTCATAACACAAATTAGCACTTTTCTATGTACAAATGTCAGTTCATTATTGTAGTGTAAAGTACAAAGTGGAGTAAGTACCTGATCTCTCCACGCTATGTCTGTTGTGTTCCGTACCTTGAACAAAAACCTTTCAATGTCCTAAAATAAAATCGATTTCAGCCTCCTCCCGTATGCTGCCAATTGCTGACTATTTCAGGAACAGCAATTTCAGCTGTGAACAGAGCCCACCGCTTGTCGAAGCCTGGCAGTAATTAACGACTCCCGCATTTAGAGAATGACGACAAAACCAAACTTTCTGCTCTGCGGCCAGCTGGTTCAAAAGATGAAAATATATTATGAGGGCTTTAAGTTGACTGCGGTGTCATCCATGTTTTCTGTAGTTATAAAGTGGTCCAGTGTGTAATATACAGGATAATGCACCTAGGACTATGGCATTTATGGGCCTGCTCTAGCCTAAATTCCTTTCTAGTTTCGATAGCAAGGGAAGCGTTCAAGTGGCCAGGGGTGGTAAAAGCAGACAGTTGAACCCTGCCTTTATTGGACAGCCACCTACACTATATTACCAAAAGTACACACACATGAACCTTAATGGCATCCCAGTCTTAGTCCGTAGGGTTCAATATGGAGTTGGCCCACTCTTTGCAGCTATAACAGCTTCATCTCTGGGAAGGCTGTCCACAAGGTTTAGGAGTGTCTATGGGAATGTTTGACCATTCTTCCAGAAGCACATTTGTGAGGTCAGGCACTGATGTGGATGAGAAGACCTGGCTCGCAGTCTCCACTCAAATTAATTCCAAAGGTATTCTATCAGGTTGAGGTCAGGACTCTGTGCAGGCCAGTTAAGTTCTTCCTCCTAAAACTCACTCATCCATGTCTTTATGGACCTTGCTTTGTGGACTGATTCAAATCACTTGGTGGAGGGGGGGGGGGATTATGGTGTGGGGTTGTTTTTTAGGGGTTGGGCTTGGCCCCTTAGTTCCAATGAACTAGTTCCATAAAGACATGGATCAGTGCGTTTGGGGTGGAGGAACTTGACTGGCCTGCACAGAGTCCTGACCTCAACCCGATAGAACACCTTTGGAATGAATTCGAGCGGAGACTGCGAGCCAGGACCTCTCATCCACATCATTGCCTGACCTCAAAAATGCGCTTCTAGAAGAATGGTCAAACATTCTCCTAAACCTTGTGGACAGCCTTCCCAGGAGAGTTGAAGCTGTTATAGCAGCAAAGGGTGGGCCAACTCAATATTGAACCCTACGGACTAAGACTGGGATGCCATTAAATTTCTTGTGCGTGCAGAGGCAGGTGTCCCAATACTTTTGGTAATATAGTGTATCCAAACTAGGACATGCAGCCGCTCAGGGCTGTACACATATTTGCAATTTGCTTTACAGTTGCTGTAAAAATGAAATGCATGCCGCTATCGGCAGGCAGTACCTCCACCGAAAGCGACCCATGCAAGTGAATGTGGTCATGCATGTTGCAACTGTGTGCTTCAGCATTTTGAGTGTTAAAGCAGGTGATGAGGAGAAGACCTCACTGCTTGTCAAATGCCCTCTGAAAAGCGTCCCACTGCAAATTGTGGACAAGCGTTTAGCCTGGGTTCAAGCCTGTGTGGGTGCATTTGCGTGGGCACAGCAGCACATTCGTTTCACTAGGCTGCTGTATCTGCAGGAAATGCAAGTAAAAATGTCCGCAACCCTTTATTAATAATTCAACTGCATGGCACTGCACCATGCAAGGGGTACCATTAAGAATAATGCCCCCCCCCCCCCCGATGTGTCTGCAAAAGAGCACATCGTTTTGCCCGCTGGTCGGGAATGCACGCGATTATACACGTCCCCAACCCGCACATGGGTGAACCTAGCCTTAGAGCTTCTGTGGACATTTTATTGCTGGTTGTTCCCATTGCCCCCCATTATCCCTCACCTGTCCAGGAGATCAGTGTCAAGTGAGGAGGGATCTCTTATCAATCAATATCCGTTAGAGGTTTGGTCGCTTCCTCACTTTACTCAAAGTTAGAAGGAAAAAGTTTGGCCTGGAGTTCTACTTTAACTTTCATTTTTAGGCTAGCATTGTGGGTCACGGTAATGGGAGCAACCACTAGCCAGGTCAATTATAGTTCTGTGTGTGCCGTTGATGCATTGGAAAGTCATTCTAAATGGAACTTTAGGCCCCATCCACACTTATAAATGGGGCTGTAAGCGATTACATCAGGAGACTCAGCAATTAGCTACAGGCCAAAGGCCCATTGAAAGCAATGGAAGGCTAACATCTAATCATGGCCTCATGGAGCCATTACCTGTGAATGACCACCAGCCCCAGACATGGACAGTCTGCTCTGGGGCTGATCATTTCCAGGTAATTGCTGCTTGAGAGATTACATGTGAGCAACTGTGATAAGCTGAAGGGCTTGTCAGCCTCCTGTTGCTTTCTCCCATCTCCCATAGCGAATCGCCATGAACACTTGCTGGGTCTACGTTATGTAATCGCTAACAGCCCCAATCGCAAGTGTGAATGGGGCCTAAGGGGTGTATTTATTCAAAATGAGCATAGCTGTTTGTCCATTGAAGTTGCATGCAAATACATCCTGTGCCAATCAGGCAAAATCAAATGTTCTCAGTCTATATTCTCTGTAGATCAAATGTGTGAACAAGGAAAATACCACATTGTGACCACTAGATGAAGCTGATGAGCATACTCATTTCCTATGATATTCAGCACCATCTAGTGGTCTTAATCCCTTCACGCTTACAGTATGCAAATATGTGGCCTCTTGGCTAAGTGGGCTTTGGATCGGCCGCATATTTGCGTACCACACTGCAAACACAGCTGTGCCAAGACCGCGCACCCTGCACAGTTACTGGCTACTAAGGGAAAGCTCACTGCTTGCGACCGAGAGCTTTCCGATCATATGATCGCTGTGACAGCCAATCACAGCAGTCACATGATCATAAATCTCCCAGCATCTGAAACCCCTTAAAGGGCCAGGAGGTGCAAGCACAAAGGGGTTAATGCATTATTTTCCCTATCCACATGTTCAATTTGCAAAGTATATACCCTGAGAGCATTCAATTTTTCCCCATTCACACAGAATTAATTTAAAATGTAAAATTAAAAATTGTACATGCAGTTTCTATGAAGAAACAGTGAAGCAAATTTGCCAGGTGCTCAAAATCAAATGCTCTCTATAGATAAACTGTGTGAATAGGGAAAATACTACATTGAGGCCAATAGATGGAGCTGATGAGCATGCTTATTTCTTGGGTTACTCAGCACCATCTAGTGGCCTTGATGCAGTATTTTACCTATGCATGCAGTCAATTTGCAAAGAATACTGAGAGCATAGGTGTGCGCAGCCTATTGCATTAGGGCAGTGGTTCTCAACTCCGTTCCTCGGGACCCACCAACAGGCCAGATTTTAAGTATTACCTTATGGCAGTGGTAGGCAACCAGTAGCCCTCCAGCTGTTGTGCAACTACATTTCCCATGAGGCATTTCAAGGCTGGCAGTTACAATTACTCCCAGAAGCATGATGGGACTTGTAGTTCTGCAACAGCTGGAGGGCCCCAGGTTGCCTACCCCGGCCTTAGGGAGATGCAGACTAGTATACTGCAATAACTGAGCAGCAAATGATATCACCTGTGATGCAATTCAGTTATCCTGCAAACCTGGCCTGTTAGTGGGTCCCGAGGACAGGTGTTGAGAACCACTGCATTAGGGTGTGCACCCCAAATCTCAAACAAATATGTGTGCCTGTATATATATATATATATATATATATATATATATACATACTGACAGTATCAGTAGAGCAGTGGACGGTATCGGTAGGGCAGAGATTGGTGTCAGTAGTTTTTATTGCTATTATTTTATTTTTTACAATTTTATTTTTTAAATTATTTTCTTACAGTTTTTTTTGGATCCCCGTTAGGGGGCTTTAGTGAAATATCAAGGGTCTAAATGGGGAATCTGCACCACACAGGGTGATTAGGGTGTGCCCAGGCACACCCTGTGCACACGCCTATGACTGAGAGCATTTGATTTTGCCCCATTCGCACAGAATTCATTTAAAAAGTGAAATAAAAAATTGTACATATAGTTCCTATGGACAAACCGCAAAACAAATTTGCCAGGTGCTCAAAATCAAATGTTCTCAGTCTATATTCTCTATAGATCAAATGTGTGAATGGGGAAAATACTACCTTGAGGCCAATAGATGGAGCCGATGAGCATGCTTATTTCTTGTGCTACTCAGCACCATCGAGTGGCCTTAATGCAGCATTTTCCCTATGCACGCATTCAATTTGCAAAGAATGTAGCCTGAGAACATTCAATTTTACCCCATTTGCACAGAACAAACTTACATGCAGTTTTTATGGACAAACAGCAAAGCAAATTTTCCAGTTGGGCAAAATCATATGTTCTCAGTCTATATTTAATATACAGTAGATCAAATTTGTGAATAAGGAAAATACTACATTGTGGCCACTAGATGGAGCGGATGAGCATACTTATTTCTCGTTATACTCAGCACCATCTAGTGGCCCTAATGCAGTATTTTCCCTATGTAAGCAGAGAGCTTGATTTTGCACCATTCGCACAGAACAAATTTACATGCAGTTTCTATGGACAAAGAGCAAAGCAAATTTTTTACACACGCCACATATAGTAGTTGCCAACGCACCTGCACTACAGCACACTACATAGTACAGCATGTGCAATGCAGTGGGCTGGAAGTGAAAAGGACCCTGCATTTCTGGCAGGACCAACAGGTATGGTGCGGAAAATGCTTTTAGCCTGAAAAAGAAAACTAAAGCAGCCAGCACATATAAGGACCGGTAAGTTGCAATAAATTACATTTATGTTTTTGGTTTTCATTTTCCATTAAGGATAACTCTTTGACAAAGCTTTAGAACATATAGAGATTTTCTACACCCAAGAAAAACAAATAGCCATTTTTCCAGGCCTGGAAGCACTGCCCCGATATCCCGGTGACAAGACACTTTGAAATCTGCAGAGTTTCACTTTGAAAGGTTTATTTATTTTGCCCAGGTCTGTCGCTGCCTAATTGCTGCTCCCCGTGAAAAACAAGCATATAAAACATACTGAAGACGGCAAAACTTCAGCACCTGGCTTTCCAATCTGCTGAATCGTTTTGTTGAAGCGAAATTTATTTATTTAAATGTGCCGCAAATTATTCTACGGGGAAGAGAAAATAATAAAGGTATTCGGCTGCAAATAATATCTCTTGGATCATCTTTAATTTTTAACTGATGTCGGGCTCTTTTTTTTTTGCAGCTAAATACAAATGGGGACACATTAAGGAATTTCCAATAATGGAGAAAATGCATATATAAGTTAATTTTTGAACGTGAAATGAAAAGATAAACAGGTAACGGCAAGATGCATGGACTTTCGTTGTGCTGTAAGCAATTTAGAGTTTAATTGCAGTCGCAGGAGCGGGCGATTCAGCGATAATGTTTTCAACACCTTCACTGTAAAGTTTTAAGGTGATGCAGAACAGGTGCTTCTTGCTTGACTTAAAGAGTTGGTCCACCCAAAACCTGATATTTTCGGTTGTAGGTGGGACCCTGACTTCTTAAATGTCTTGGATCCTGAAGGACCAGTTAGCATGTGAAGGAATTGTTAGTTAATAATCTTTAATTGGACAATTAGGGTTATTAAGCCATAAGGACCATAGCTTAACCACTTCCCTACACCGCTATAGCCGGAAGACGGCTACAGTGCGGCTCTCCAGTTCTGGGAAGGGCATTCATGGATGTCCTCCCAGAAGCATGCTCCCTGGGGCACGCATCAGGTGGGCTCTGTGACTGTTGTGTCCTTTGGACACAGCTGATCACAGTAAAGGGCCAATCACAGAAGCCCTTTACCATATGATCAGCTGTGTCCAATCACATCTGGTCACATGTAAACAGACTTACTGGTTATCGGCAGTCCTTTCCTCACACACTGTCTCTGCGTGAGGAAAGAAGAGCTGATAACCAGCAAGGCTTACCGTACACTGTTTGTTAATCAGGGCACTGATCATCAGTGCCCATCGGTGCTGATTACTGCAGGTTATCAGTGCCGCCTCCTCATCAGTGCAACTCATCAGTGTAAATCAGTGCCCATCAGTGTAGCTTATCGGTGTATATTAGTGATACCTCATCAGTGCCCATCAGTGTAGCTTATCAGTGTATATTAGTGCTCCATCATCAGTGCCCATCAGTGCAGCTTATCAGTGTAAATCAGTGGCACCTCATCAGTGTAGCTTATTGGTGTATATTAGTGCTACCTCATCAGTGCCCATCAGTGTAGCTTATCAGTGTATATTAGTGCTCCATCATCAGTGCCCATCAGTGCAGCTTATCAGTGTAAATCAGTGCCCATCAGTGTAGCTTATCAGTGTAAATCAGTGCCACCTCATCATTGCCCATCAGTGTAGCCTCATCAGTGCCCATAAGTGTAGCCTATCAGTGCAGTCTAATCAGCACACATCAGTGAAGAAGAAAAATTACTTATTTTCAAAATTTTATAACAGAAACTAAGAAAAACTATTTCTTTTTCAAAATTTTCAGTCTTTCTCTGTTTGTTTAGCAAAAAATAAAAAAATCCCAGTGGTGATTAATGATGTGGAAACTATAATACGCTCTGTGCATTATATTTCGCTTGCGCTAATAAGCGCACTTTTCAGCTCTTTTGCATAATGCATTTCAAGTGCACTCGTGCTAAACCCAGTAAAACAGACACAATAGCTGTTCTCACATGTAGCTCTTTGGTATCAGTCCTGCAAAACAGTGGGAGCTCTTTTTATTTATAGGGCTGAAACAGGGATAACAAAGGGAAAGATGCACGCACCCCAGTTAACAATGAAACCCACGTGGAGCCAAAAACACCATGTGGACCGGTGTGTTAACTCATGGGTGCTGTCTGTGCTCCTTCCCATGCATGCTTTTGCCGCCATATCATTAGCGTGAATCCTATCAAAATATGATTCTTTGGACCATATTTGATAGAGGATTATACTACTGTTCCATTAGAGGTTAAATTATGCACAAAGGAATATAGCTGCGGAATTCTGTTAAGTGGATCAAACATGACAGAATGCTTACAGACCATTATCCTTACATAAAAGGCGATACTGATTCCACATCACAAGTACATCCCCGTCAAGTGGATTGATCCACACATAATAAAGGCGCCCCCTCGGTTGACGGTTATACACCTGCACCGCGGAGCGCGCATCGCACCTCAATGCTCCGGACCGGCATTCGCTCCAGCGTTAACCGTACAGAGCGCCTGCCGGCCGGGATGATCAGACAGTAGTGTGCAGTTAACAATTAATGGAAGATTTTCACTGCTAGTGGTCTAACCTCATTGTCGATTAAAGCCATATTTGCTATATACAGCGAATTCTGGCAGACTAACAAAGGGAGTCATAATAACAATTTCAATGAAAACACACCCTAATAAAAATGTCCACATCAATCCCATTAGAATTTCCACCACATTAAATGCCACATTAAATGCCACCAAAAGAAAGCACTATCTGTCTAGAAAAAAAAAAATGACAAAAAGACATTGTTTACACTGATAATCAGGGCACTGATCATCAGTGCCCATCAGTGTAGATTAATGCAGCTTATTAGTGCAGCTTACCAGTGCTGCCTCGTCATCAGTGCAGCAGATCAGTGCCCATCAGTGTAGCTTATCATTGTATATCAGTGCCACCTCATCAGTGCAGCCTCAGTGTAGCTTCATCAGTGCAACGTATCAGTGTATATCAGTGCCACCTCATCAGTGCAACCTCAGTGTAGCCTATCAGTGCCGCCTCATCAGAGCACAACAAAAACAAAGAAAAACATTTTTTTCTTCTTCAAAATTTTTAGCCTTTTTTCGTTGGTTTATATAAAAACCCCAGTGGTGATTTAATACCACCAAAAGAAAGCTCTATCTGTCTAAAAAAAAAGATAAAAATTGAATTTGGGTACAGTATTGCATGACCGTGTAATTGTCATTCAATGGGTGACAGCGCTGAAAATTGCCCTGGGCAGGAAGGGGGTGAAAGTGCCCGTTATTGAAGTGGTTAAAGAACTTAGAGTTAGATTCATAGATGCAAGGTATCCACCATAGCAAGGGGAGTTGGGAAATTCCATAACCTAGCAATACCACATACAAGTTTTTGCCACAAGAAGCAAATTGCGTGAGGACATTTCTTACCCATGAGGGAAATTATTCAAGACCAAGGTACAGTAAAGCAAGTGCTGGACCAGGCCATATTGGTATCCCTACAATGTCAGAGGTTAAGTTCAAGATCTTTTTCCAATAGGAACGTAAAGATTTACATTGCCAAAGTATATGGCATAAGGAGCCAGTGTCCCCATATTGCCTCATACATATAGAGGAGTGGAAGAGGTAAAATGTTGAAAGTTGATAAAGTGTAAGGTACCATCAGTGTGTAAAATTTTCTGGCATAGCTCCCAATGGTTGGTACAGTGGGATGTATTGTAGGTGGTGGAGAATTCCAATTTCCGGGAAGAATCTGGATGTGTGGTACATGGTTCTGATTCCCACTTTTGTATGGAGTTAGATTTGGAAACATTTGCAGTCCCGTTTAGTAGATATAAAAGAGCAAGATGCCTTTCAGGTAAGGATGCTTATCAGAAAGAAATAAGTAGATATGGGCGTCTATCTGAAGGTAAAGGATGTTTATCAAAGAAGTGGTGTAGATGTGCATAAGAAGAATAGTCTGAAGGTAATAAATTGTATCCATCACTGAGGGGAGGAACTCAATGGTGCATACGGGGTGATTGTCATAAAAATAGGCTAACAGGGTGATATCTGTGGATTTCCAGGTGTGGAGGTGAAAATCCGTGAGAAATTCTTGTAAAATATATATATGTGTGTATTTACAATTAGTGTCCTAATGGATCCAGTCTGTACAAAACAGCACAATGCGTTCCTTAAATTGCTTCTAAAGCCTTAAGCTTTTTCACCTTAATGCATAGAATGCAAGAAAACCTTCTGTGCTGCAGCAGCCCCCCCTTATTCTTACCTGAGCCCGATCCAGTGACGTGCATGAGAGCAGTGGCTCTCGCCGTTGTCTCCCTCCTCCCTGTCAATAAACACAGACAGGGTAGCTCGGGGGGCGAGCATGCATGTGTGCACCTACGGAAAGTGGCTTTCCATGGGGAACTTGCCATAGAGGCCTGGAGCGCTGGCGGGGGACCCCAGACGAGGAGGATCGGGGCTGCTCTGTGCAAAACCATTACACACAGCAGGTAAGTATAGACACGTTTGTTATTTTAATTTTTTAAAAAAAACCAAAGCCTTAATGTCGCTTTAACATTATCACTTGCACCTCTCATCCCTCGTGTCACTTATGTGACCTCTCAGGCTGTGTTTGATTCTCACCAAAGAACATTTCACACCAGACTCTCAGGTCACAGTTAACGTTAAAGATGACAGTAGCAACTCCTGGGTGCTTACGTGGCCAATAAATCAGTACCAGGAAAAGCTTTAAACTTCTGATACCAAAAAGTCTTAAGAGGCATAATTATAGCAAGCAGGTACAGCTAGGCTCATCTGATCCATACATTGGTGTTGGGCACCAAGAACTTCAGTGCTGGTAGTGACCTGTAACCTAACTCTCGGGCTGACCTTAACAAAAGTAGAGACCATTATAGCCGTAAAGGAGGACACTTCAATATCAATGCCTAATGGAATGTCCAACAAGCTCATGTTAGTACTGACTGTCGCTGTTCATCCTGGTTTTGCCCTTGTGCAATTACGTGAGGTTATTTTTATGGGTAGTTCTGCCTCTGGGTTAATAGGTAGCCCTTGTGTCTTTCAATCATACTCCCTAGGGTCAGCTGTAAGGACCTGGTTGGGGGGAATCAAATAGCTCCTGGGAAGAGAGATCTGTGTAGAGAACTGTGAGACCCCCTTGGATGGGATAGGATGTGATGTGATATTGGTGGCTTGTATCTTATGATATCTGTGATTTGAGAGTACCACCACCTTTCCTCTCTCACATTGCCACTGCCATGAAGGTTAAAGTTTCTGAAAATGTTTTAGGAGTTTGTGCGATTACCAAAATTTTGGATGTATTTACCACGCACATCGATTTGACCCCACTAACTATTAGAAAACGTTCTTTAAAAAAAAACAATTCTACTAGTGTAAATATGTGAAATGAAAAAGTGAGTACACCCCTCACATTTTTGTAAATATTTTATTATATATTTGCATGTGTGTGTTAGGTGTGTTTGATTTGTTGTTATCTCTCTCACTCTCTCATACTGGTCACTGGAAGTTCAACATGGTACCTCATGACAAAGAACTCTCTGAGGATCCGAAAAAAAGAATTGTTGCTCTACATAAAGATGGCCTAGGCTGTAAGAAGATTGCCAAGACCCTGAAACTGAGCTGCAGCATGGTGGCCAAGACCATACAGCGGTTTAACAGACTCCATGGTACAACTTGAAGGTCACTGGTCATACTCTCTCACTCTCTCTATTGTTGTTTAGTTTGTGTGGATTGTGTGTGTACGTTTATATATTATTTTATAAATGTTTTTACACTCCCCACATGAGTGAAAAAGTAAAGTGTATAAATGTGATCA
>BLSH010212870.1:1091709-1126283 GCA_018402905.1 Glandirana rugosa
CCCCCCCCCCCCCCCGCACTGAGCTCTCACTGAGCTCGGCGGGGGGAGAACTGACACAGAGACGTGTGTCTCTGTTTACATTGTGACGGCTGTGATTGTACACAGCCGACGCATGATTGGGAGGGCCAATCACGGCACCCATATCCCGATCTCTGCTCGGCTGGATCCTGTGATCATAATGATCACAGGATCGAGCCGCAGCGCGCCGCGTGCCCGCGCTGCGGGCACCCGTTCTGCAGGATGTAAATTAACTTCCTGTCAGAACGGTGAGACTCCCACCCGGACGTATATGTACAGTGGCCGGGTGGGAGGTGGTTAAGAAGTTGTAGATGCATAGAAATGCTGGCTGATGGAACAAGGTTACTTCAAAGTAATAGAACAGGTCTCAGAAGAAAAAAAAAACACTTCTCCGGTGTGCACAGTAAATGCTTCACAGTGATCACTAAGA
This sequence comes from Glandirana rugosa, assembly GCA_018402905.1. Classification (NCBI taxonomy): domain Eukaryota; kingdom Metazoa; phylum Chordata; class Amphibia; order Anura; family Ranidae; genus Glandirana; species Glandirana rugosa. Next base: position 1,092,158 of record BLSH010212870.1, read on the forward strand.
GGAAAGAACCTTGTACAACTACAGGTATCAACAAGCCAATATGCTGTACAGATGTTTGCTGTATAGGGTTTTAACCCGCTCACCCACAGAATCACTGGATGGAAATAGCAGGTCTGCTGATGTATCTGATGATGATGATAGGGGTGATGATCACTCCGGTCTCCGGCTCCTGGACTCGGCTTTCACTGCACTCCTTCCTGCAGCTCTCTCTCCAATCGATCGGTGCAGCTGCTGCTTCTCTGGAACGGACCCAGACATCTGTAAGCTGATTCTGCAGATCACCCACTGGAACAATGTAGCACCGCAGTTGGCTGGGACACTGTAGAAATTCAGCTGGCTGGATCGCTGGAAGTAGGCCTCAGGCCGCAATCCCACTGTGAAGGACACACAAGGTCCTTACTGATCGATCATGCCATCCAAAGAGACTGAAGCAGGCCTCAGACTCTCCTTAAATAGTCTATCCCATCAGGCATCTGTGTTCCCAGCAATCCTTGTCTGCTGCACAGTCTTGTGGGAAATGTAGTTCTTCCTCAAGGCAGCTAGAGGGAAACTCCCTAGAAGTGAACTATAACCCCAGAATGCACTTCTTTTGCTGGAATAAATCACTGTGTTGCAGAATGTGATATGATTTCTTTCTGCTGCCACTAGAGGGAGTCAGCTTCACATAACAACACTGCACTCTGTCTTTGAAATGCACACCTAATATTAAACTCTAACCCCCTAACACTAATATTAACTCCTTGTCAGGGTTGGACTCAGCTCTCCCTTCTCATTGCTCAGGTTGCTCAGCTGTCGGTTAATTGCCAGCACTCATCGTTCCACAGTGGCTCATCTGTTGATCGTTTTTTGCTCGTCAGTACAGCCTACAGCCAGCTCTTTCTGGTTATTTGAACTACCTAGTTCATTCCTTCCGTGCCTTCGCCTTGGTCAAACATATCTGGAGACTCTCTGCTGTGTTCCTGTTGAAGACTTGCCTGGCTGATGTCCCTTCTGGTTCCTGAACCTGTCTGCTGCCTCCGACTACTCTGATCTCTGGCTTCCTGGTTTACTTAAACGGAGTGGGTGTGGCGCTACTATCATAGGTATGAATGATATGTAACAAATGTGTTAAAATAAATATAAAAAAAGGAGAAAATACATGAATGAATAGTGCAAAAATGCGATAGAAATCCAATAGAAGTGCTGTGTGCTAATTATCATAAAACCAAGCTTATCACCTGCAAGTGCTACGTGCAAAAATGCATGAATAAATAATTAAATAGATCAATCCCAATTCATATATAAAAAAAAAAATCATATATAAAACTGGAGAAAATTGAGTACTGTCCGTGATACTTTTTTTATTTGCACTAACATACAATTTTTCAGGACAAGCTTTCGGGGTATCTCCCCTTCTTCAAGGTCCAAGCAGAACTGAATAAAAACGGTTTTAGCCAAATGTTAAATCTGTATCTGATACATCTCAGAACACTGGCAGACTCCTTCCATAAGAAAGGATACAAAGACAAAACCATAAACAGCAGCATAAACACGGCCTTGAAAACCCGAAGAGAAAATCTCCTCCAATACACAGAGAAAAAAACAAATAACCGTGTCCCTCTAGTCACTACATACAACCCAGCACTAGTAGGGATAAAAAAGATAATCAAAGATTTACAACCCATTATAACAGAAGATGATACCCTGAAAGAAATATTCCAACAACCCCCAATATTAGCTTTCAGGCAACCACCCAATCTTAGACAAAAACTAATCAGCAGGAAACTTCACTCTGATTATGAAGACACTAATAATGGAAGCAAACCCTGCAATAAAAAACATTGCAAACTGTGCAACCAGATCAATGCATCCAAGAGTGTCACACACACAAATGGGACCTTCAATATTATGGGATCATACAGCTGTACCTCTAGTAATGTGGTATATCTCATTCAATGCAGTCGGTGCAACAAAGGATCCTATGTTGGGGAAACAGGACAGAAATTGCAAACAAGGATGAATTTACACAGACATTCCATCAAGGAACATAAAGAAAATGATCTCTGCACACCAGTGGGACATCATTTTTCACAACCGGACCACACTATTGAAAACCTCAATGTTTTAGTTCTTAAAGGGGATTTCAGAACCACGCAGGAAAGGAAAACATTTGAACTGAGAATGATTCTTCTTTTTGACACAAAAAATAATGGCTTAAACTTGGATATAGGTTTTCTCACCCATTATTCTTAAGTTTTACGACCCCCTCTGTGACTGTCACCCCCCCCCCCCTCCCTCCCCAGTCTATAACTCTGCCTGTCTTATTTCACTATCTCTACAGCTAGTTTCATTACCATGGCCTTATACTTTGATTTGTATTTGTTTGTTTTTCCTTTCCCTTAGGAGGTTTTTTTTTTTTTCTTTTCTTTTTTTCTCTTTTTTTACCATTTGGCTAAAACTGTTTTTATTCAGTACTGCTTGGACCTTGAAGAAGGGGAGATACCCCGAAAGCTTATCCTGAAAAATTGTTTGTTAGTGCAAATAAAAAAAGTATCATGGACAGTACTCAATTCTCACTATTGCACTAATACGGCTACAATCACCTCAAGCAATATATAAAACTGCAAATGTGTGCATTTAATAATTGATCCTATTTAGTTCAATTCATTTTTTGATGCACTAGAGTGGCTGTTTTCCACAAGCCTTTTGGATGATTCACACAGGGTGTATATATATATATATATATATACACACATACATACATACATACATACATACACACACACACATGCTTCTTTTCCTAATTATTTATATGATGTTACTGCAATTCATTTGTATTGCAAATTGATCTGCACATGTGCACTGATTGATTTGCCTAAGGGGTTCTTATATATGATTTTTTTTTTTAATATATGAATTCATTCATTTTTTTTATATATGAATTATGATTGATCTATTTAATTATTTATTCATGCATTTTTGCACGTAGCGCTTGCAGGTGATAAGCTTGGTTTTATGATAATTAGCACACAGCACTTGTATTGGATTTCTATCACATTTTTGCACTGTTCATTCGTGTATTTTTTCCTTCTTTTTTTTTATATTTATTTTAACACATTTGTTACATATCATTAATACCTATGATAGCAGCGCCACACGCACTCCTTTAAAACTGATTTATGTTTTTACTATGTTTACTTATCTGTACCATTTGTACCATTATATTAAAAGGTGTGATTTTACTGCATTTTCTGTCTCAGTCTAATCATGGTTCCTGACAGTAGGTGAAGGCCATGAATTCAGAAGATGCAGGCAATCCACCTAGTAGTAACATTTTTCCAAGTTGAATGAGCAGGACCACTGCATGGATCAGTTTGCTATAGCGTTACAGACGCTCCCGATTCGCATTGCTCACCTGGATCCTCCCACTGTGGCTGTTCCGGTACAACCTGTTTTGCAGGCCCAGTCTCTGTGCAGGCACCCGCCTCGAATATTACCTCTGTAAGAAGTATGTCTGGTTCCGCTCCGCTTCCCCAGCGATTTTGAGGCGATCCAGTTCAATGCAGAGGGTTTCTCAACCAAGTTGGGATACACTTTGACATGCTTCCCCCAGGTATTCCCCATGGACAGAAACAAAGTAGGCTTCATTATTTCTTTGCTTTCTGATAGCCTTGGCTTGGGCAAACCCTCTATGGGACATGCAAAAACCCATTGTCCTGAGTTACCCTGAGTTTGTGGCTTCCTTTAAAAGGGTATTTTACGTTCCCACATGCTCCACTTCTGCTGCCAAGAACCTCATGTCCATTAGGCTGGGTTTACACTAGTGCAAAATGGATGTGGGTCTTCCACATCCAATTCGCAATAGATGGAGATTGTGACCAGCTCTCTATGGAGCTGGTTCACACATCTCCGCTGCAGCTCCGGGCTAATTTGCACAGGGGTCCTGTGTGTCTTTTGGTCCATTTCAGGTCCGAAATCAGCCTGAAACCAGACCTGAAACGGTGAACGGGGATGCACCGCCCCCCTGCTGAGAACCGGAGTGCTCCAGTGTGAACCCAGCCTCAAACAGAGTACGAGGACTGTTGCCGATTACGCCATTAAATTCCGTACTCTGGCAGCAGAGGTCTCCTGGGACAATGAGGCCCTTGTGGCTGCTTTTTCTCATGGTCTATTGGATAACATCAAAGATGAGATAGTATCCCGAGACATACGTACAGATCTGGAGAAGTTGATCACGTTTGCCATTCTTAATGACTCAGAGAGAGGCCTTCCTTTAAAGTGGTTGTTAACTTGTGACAAACACTTTAACCTATAGGTAAGCCTATGATAAGGCTTACCTGTAGGTGCCCTGCATATCTCCTAAACCTGTACAGTTCAGGAGATATGCAGTGTATTTGCTGTGTCGGCACATGCGCAGTGAAGAAACGGCCTCCATGCCGTTCCTCCACTGCGACCATGCCGCCACTGGGGACTCCTGTGCACATGCGACTCCGGCCAGTCACAGTGTCGGAGTCGTGGCCCCGGAAGAAAGAGGGGCAGAAGATGGACGCCGCCAGCACAGGGGACAGCGCTGGACATCGCAGGCTTCGTTTGCAGGCAAGTGGCACATAATGGGCTCCAAGCTTTGCAGTCCCACCCTTGCCTTCCTCACCTCCCATGTCTCCTGGTACCAAGTCCACCAGTGAAGTAGAACCTATGCAGTTGGGCTTCACATGTCTCTCTGCGGATGAGAGGGCCTTTAGGAGGTGGGAAAGATTGTGCCTTTATTGTGGCCAGGCAAGTCACTTTTTGAAGTCTTGTCCCACCCATCCGGGAAAAGCTTGCACCCGAGGTCCTATGGAGGACAGACCTTAGGTGGCGTTGTTATGTCCCCAGTTATCCTGAAGGTTAAGCCTCTAGTTCTGGTTACCCTTTCTTGGTCCGAGTCGTCCATCGATACACAGGCTATAATCGACTCTGGGGCTGCAGGCCTGTCCATAGATAGTGCCTTTGTGTCCAAGCACTCAATTCCACTGCAGCTTCGTGCCACTCCACTTGCCATTGAGGCTATTGGTGGGAGACCTCTACAGCCTGCCCATGTGACTCATGAGACTGCTCCGCTGACCATGGCCGTAGGGGCTCTTCACCATGAGATAATCCAATTTCAATTAATTTCCTCATCTCATTACCCGGTGGTTATTGTGTGTTGAGTTATTTTAAGGGGACAGCAAATTTACACTGTTATACAAGCTGTACACTCACTACTTTATATTGTAGCAAAGTGTAATTTCTTCAGTGTTGTCACATAAAAAGATATAAAATATTTACAAAAATGTGAGGGGTGTACTCACTTTTGTTAGATACTGTAAATATTAAAAAGAAAGCCGGTCTGAATAAAAAAAAGGGAAAATTGGGTAAAAAAAGATTTTTTTCTGTGATTTTTTTCAAAGTGTTTTTTTTTTGTCCAGAAAAATTGAAAAAAAAAAAAGTGTGGAATATGTTCTTTTACAGTGATAAACAATATATCTATGACATGGTATTCAAACTATATAACATGAAGACCTTATTGAAATATTTCTGAGACTTTATGTAAAGTCTTAAATTATTGCAAGTTCTCTCAGCTGAAAACAAGCAAATCCTGGAATACAGTTCAGGTAACACTATAGTTCTCAATGCAGTACTCACACAAGAGAAATGTGTTTCTGCCACTAGAGGGCACTGCAGGGGATAGTTTTGTTTGCCTGTGGACTCCATCATGTACCTCTCAGGCCATAATTGACAGGTAAGAGGGTAAATGTGTTTATCTTTATAACCTTTAAATGATTCCTATTAATGTTCTCCATCGTCACAGCAGAATGTCTACCTATAGTCTGCTCTGTAAATTGTTTTTTCTTTTCCTCCTCTCAGTAAAATGTTGAGACCAACTTTGCAAATATTATGAGAAGAAATATTCTTTTCCAAATGCTACAAGGGTGGCAAATCACATCCTGGCATGTCAGAGGTGCCCTAAAGACATAAAAAAAAAAAACTTTATGGAATGAAATGATGAGGACCAGAATGAAAGTGCAAGGAGCTTTCCCTCCAGAGTTCTCATTCCAGAAGCACTCTTTCTTCTGCTTCTGCGTCATCACAAAGTGTTTCGCTCGAATGATATTTTCAGTACAGAGGCATAGCCTGTACAACTGTGCGACGGTAAGGATGGAGTGCAAACAGGTTTGGCTTTAAAAATATTTGATCACCGTGTTTCCTGTTTACAGTAGGTGCCGGTAATTTCACCCCGCGGCTTGAGGACATCTCCTCTCTGAACACAATGTCACCAGTGTGTGACTCATACTGGGGACTGATAAGAAAGGGAAGACTAATCTTGATGGACAGGTTTGTCTTCTGATGATTGTATTATAAGTGGAATCTTTGTTTTTTCCAGCCAGCTTCAGATATGAGTCAACTAATAAACAGCTATGACTTTTCCTTTCAAAGTGTCCCTGTCATCAAACTGAATGTACCCATAAAACATGTGCCTGTAAAGAAGACCACAAGTACCTCTTCTGGTACCCATCAAATCCATGTACCTGAAAAGAAACTGCCAGCTGAGATCTTGTTCAGAAACGGACACTTCCGGGTGTGTCCATCTCCGAATCTCCCACCGATCTCAGTGCATAGGTGTGCACCCCAAAGTTCAAACACACATGTGAGTGTGTGTATATATACATACAGTAAGGCAGAGATTGAGGTCAGTAGTTTATTTTTATTATTCCTTTTTTAGGTTTTTTTTTTAATCACCTTTTATTTTATTTTTTATTTATTTTTATTTTATTTTTTTAGGAGCCCCACTGGGAGGCTTTGGTGAAATATCAGGGGTCTAATCAGACCCTTGATGTCTCTCTTTTGGCACAGAGAAAGGGACTGAGCACAGAGATTCCCCAGTCCTCATATCACTCCGCGCTCAGCCGCTCACTGAAGCAGCCTGAAGGCAGATAAGCAGTGGGTGGTGCCGCTCTAGCCGCATCACAAAGAAAATTAAGTGCGGCTACCGCCGCTGCTGTGTGCGGGCTTTTTTAGCAAATTAAAATGAACCCCGCTGGCCGACGGTCAACACTCGGGGCTAATGACTTTAGATTCGGGGCTGTAGCCCCCATAGCCACACCCTAACGACGCCCCTGTCCTCTTTCCTGCAGGGAAGCAGCAAGGGGAATCTGCACAGTACAGGGTGATTAGGGTGTGCCCAGGCACACTTATGTCTCAGTGGTTTCTTCCACCAACCCCTCAATCACTACACTGGCATACGTTGTGTTTGGGGCAGTGCGATGCATTATTACATCACATAGCACTATCCTTTTTTTTTAACTTTATTGAAGTGTCACAAAATGACACTTCATTCAACTCTATGTACATCATTGGGATGCACTGCAATGACAGACAGTGAGGTGTAAAAACACATACATGCTGAATTTATGTAGCGCATATCTATGGTGTGAACATCACACTTAGAAAACAACTGTTGCATTTGCAGTTCAATGGATCAGATGTGAATGGGCTCTGAAGAAACACACAATAACTTTCCTGGGAGTGTCACACTTTTTTTCTGTCCCCCTGCTGCCCTCAGTGGTTCCTTCCACTGACTCAGCACACAGCAGTGAACTAGTGGTCTATGGGAGGTACCATTGAAAACGGCGGGGGGAACCAGACCATGGATTCTGTTTCTGAAAATACTTCATAAGCAATCACAAGGCAGGGTAGAGGTGACTATTATTTTAGATCTTAGTTTTGGTCACATAAATGATTGACGCTTTCCCTGTATTCCCTACAAATGGTTTCTGGGGCATAACACATGAGCACAGTCCCGGGCTCAGCAGAGCAAGAGTTAGTGGTCAGCGGTTTTTCATCAACTTGCTGACCGCCCAACTGGGAAAATACGTAAAGAGTTAAAAACCGGATTATGGTTGCAACCCAGTTATAGTTTTTTCCCTCTGGCACCGATCTTTCTCTTAAAAGTGGGCTGAGCAGCGGATTCACCACTGGGTTACTTTTAGAAGTGGCCAGGAGGGGTCGTCCCCACCATCCCTTACACCACTTTCTGGTGGTTTTCGGACCTACCTGGCAGATTGAGGTGACCAAAAATAATCCGGCGCCGGTGGCCCCTGGGCACAGAGATGAGCGAAGGAAAGATGGCCTCCGCTCATCTCTATGCCCTAGGGCAGTGATGGCGAACCTTGGTACCCCAGATGTTTTGGAACTACATTTCCCATGATGCTCAACTACACTGCAGAGTGCAAAGCATCATGGGAAATGTAGTTCCAAAACATCTGGGGTGCCAAGGTTCACCATCACTGCCCTAGGAGGACCATCGTGAACAATGTCATGACATCACTTCAGGTTCCGGCCCCAAACAAGGCCCTTTTTTTTAAAGCATAAATAATAAAAATGTTTTTTTAATTTTTTGCTTTTACGGGTAGAAAAGAAATTCGGGGTCTTTTAGACCCCAGATCTCTCCACAAAGAGGAGCTGTCATGCTGTATTGTTTTATCGCAAGGGATGTTTACATTCCTTGCGATAGCAATAAAAGTGATCAAAAAAGGGACAATTTAAACATTTTTTTAAAGGGACAGTGTAATAATAATAAAAAAGAGTAATAAAATAAATAAAATAAAAAAATACATTTTAAAGCGCCCCCCCATTCTCGCATGCTTGCACGCAGTGGTGAACACATAAGTAGGTCACGCCCACATGTTTGCGCTATGCATGTAAGGTAGCCCAGCGAACGTCTGAGTGAGAGCAATAATTCTAGCACTAGACCTCCTCTGTAACTCTAAACTGGTAACCTGTAGAAATGTTTAAAGCGTCGCCTATGGGGATTTTTAAGTACCACAGTTTGGCACCATTCTGCAATTTTAAAGCACGACATTTTAGGTACCTATTTACTTGGCGTAACATCATCTATCATATTTACAAAAAAAGTGGTATATATTATGCTTTCTTTTTCTAAAATTCATTAACCACTTGCGTTCTGGGCGCTTTTACCCCCGCCCAGGCCAATTTCCAGATTTCAGCGCTGTCACACTTTGAATGACAATTGCGCGGTCATCAAACACTGCACCCATATTACATTTTTAGCATTTTTATTTTTCCAAAGTTTTTTTATTTTTTGCTAAACAAACAAAAGAAAGGCCGAAAATTTTAAAAACAAAACAAAACGTTTTTCATATTTTGTTGTCATTTTTATCCTTCACTGATGGTCGACACTAATGAGGTGGCACTGTTTAGGAGGCACTGATAGGTGGCACTGATAGGCTGCACTAATAGGCGCTGATGATGCGGCACTAATGAGGCGGCACTGATGGGCACTGTTTAGGAGGCACTGATGAGGCTGCACTGATAAGTGCCACTGATTGGCAGCACTGATAGGTGGCACTGATTGGCAGTACTGATGGGCACTGATGAGGAGGCACTGATTGGCAGCACTGATAGGTGGCACTGATTGGCAGTACTGATGGGCACTGATGAGGAGGCACTGATTGGCAGTACTGATGGGCACTGATAGGTGGCATTGACTGGCAGTACTGATGGGCAATGATGAGGAGGCACTGATTGGCAGCACTGATAGGTGGCGCTGATGATGAGGCACTGATTGGCAGCACTGACAGGTGGCACTGATTGGCAGTACTGATGGGCACTGATAGGTGGCACTGATTGGCAGTACTGATGGGCACTGATAGGTGGCATTGATTGGCAGCACTGATAGGTGGCGCTGATGATGAGGCACTGATTGGCAGTACTGATGCGCACTACTGATAGGTGGCACAGATTAGCAGGACTGATGGGCACTGATTAGCAGGACTGATGGGCACTGATTGGCAGCACTGATCAGCAGCACCGGTTGGCATTTCAGGGTGTCCGATTGGCACCGATGTCTTTCTAACATAAGCCAGTTACCCGCTTTATTCATTTTCTCCACAAGAGCTGCGCAAAAAACGTGACATAAACGAAGCTATTCAAACACTCGAACAACAATCTCCAGAAACAATCCTCACGGTTGCCCCTGGAGATTACCAACACTTGGTAGCTCTGCTGTCAAAGCCTTTTTAATTGGTTGCAGGCGCGCCCATGTGCTGTAATGCATTTTATACGGCGGTGAGGAACAGACCGAAGCGCGCCCCCTCCTTTCACTCGCGCTCCCGAGGCACGCGACCGCGCTCCCCTCCGCTCTTCTCCCATCAGAAGCTCCAAATCAGCGCGACTCCCACGTGACTCGCCGAAGCCGTCGGCGCTCCCCTCTGCTGATTGGCTCAATGTAGGTCAGCCGCTCCCCTTCACGTGACAGAGCAATCCGACGGCCGCGCTTGGTGCAACGTGAGCTGGGACACCGGGTAAATCTTTTGGTTGCTGCTTGCCTGAGCTGTACAAAATAGGATTGGGCGGGCGGATTGCAAACTAGCAGGTGTGTACATTTTTTTTGTTATTTTATTTGCTTAATGTTATATTTTTTTAAATAAAAAGAATAAAAAAAAATAATTTTTTTTTGTGCGTGAAGTAATTAAGCACATGACAAATACTGAATACAACCTTGCTGCTGATATATACTTTTTTCTTTTTTGCCTCCCCTGTTTTTGCGAAAAACCCCTGCGTCCAATCGGAACGTTCTGCCAGGCAGGGGCAAGTGCGCCATCATTTTTTTTCAAGTTCCAAGTGCGCCATCATTTTTTTTTTCACATGGCGGGAATGTTGGCAAAGATTTGTATATCATTTATTAATGTTTATTTATTAATTTAATTTTTTTATTTTATTTTAAAATAATTTTTTTTTTACCTGTGAAGTAATCAACCACTTGACCTCCAGGAGGTTTTACCCCCTTCCTGATCAGGCAATTCTTTGCGATACGGCACTGCGATACTTTAACTGACAATTGCGCGGTCGTGTGACACTCTACCCAAATAAAATGTATGTAGTTTTTTCCCCACAAATAGAGCTTTCTTTTGGTGGTATTTGATCACCTCTGTGTTTTATTTTTTGCGCTATAAACAATTCTGAAATAAAAAAAATAAATATTTTTTACTTTCTGCTATAAAACATCTCCAATAAAAAAATGTAAAAAATCAAATTCCTTCATCAATTTAGGCCAATATGTATTCTGCTGCAAATTTTTGGTAAAAAAAAATCCCAATATATATATTGATTGGTTTACGCAAACATTATAGCGTCTACAAACTATGGGATATATTTATGGAATTCGTTTTTTATACTGGTAATGGTGGCGATCAGTGACTTATAGTAGGACTGTGATATTGTGGCGGACATTCTGACACTAACTGACGCTTTTTGGGGACCAGTGACACTAATACAGTGATCAGTGCTAAAAATATGCACTGTCACTGTACTAATGACACTGGCTGGGAAGGGGTTAGGGCGATCAAAGGGTTAACTGTGTGCCTAGCCAGTGTTTTTCTGTACAATGAGAGGTGATTTTACTAGGGGAAGAGATGGATTTTATTCCCTGCTTTGCAGGAACACAAAATCCACCCCATCCCCCCCTGTCAGAACGGAGATCTGCCTTGTTTACATGGGCATATAGCAGTTCTGTGTGTTTTATCGACAATCAGCGGGTAGCAGAGGATATCTAGTGCCCGGCACCCGCAGATCGGCTTCTGCTGTGATTAATCACAGCAGAGGCGGTGCGCGCGCCCCCTGCAGGTGGAAGTACAGAATCACACATGTACACATGATCCTGCACAGGAGTGCCACTTTGTAGCAGTAAATCTGCTATGGGGCGGATGGCAAGTGATTAAGCACATGACAAATAGTGAATACAATGAAAATATACCTTGCTGTTGATATAAACTCAATTTCTTTTTTGCCTCCCCTGTTTTTATGCGAACACAGTGACATCAGAACGTCTCGCCAGACAGGTGCACCATCATTTTTTTGCACATGATGTGAATTTTTGCAAATAATTGTATATCATTTATTAAAGCAGAACCAAAAATAAAGTTAAAAATGAATATCCCAAGTAAAAGAGAACTTTTTCCTGTAATATTCGCCATCAATCTGGAGATTTCTCCCGCAGTACTTTTTTTCTGCCACTAGATGTCCTCAGTCAGCATCATTCCCCCATTTTCCTCTGAGCCCCGCCCCCCCAGGCTGTGATTAGACAGTGAAAGGAGAAGCAGCGTAGTGATGAGCTCATCTCTCTGTCGCTCTGTTTTCTCCTCCAGTCAGCATGCTCCTGATTGGCACCTTGTGCCGCTTCTTTCACACTCCAGTCCTGCTGTACAAGAGGCTGGTACCAGGTCAGGTTAGATTCAGGTAATTGCATAGCTTGCATTAAAAAAAAATTAACCCCTTTATGGTGGCTTAACGCACAGGTGTCAAACTGGCGGCCCTCCAGCTGTTGCAGAACTACAAATCCCATGAGGCATTGCAAGGCTGACAATTACAAGCATGACTCCCACAGGCAGAGGCATGATGGGACTTGTAGTTTCGCAACAGCTGGAAGGCCGCCAGTTTGACACCCCTGGGCCTTAACGCATATGTGTGATGGGAGCATTGGTGTGCTTCAACTACCTGTTTGATCCTGTCTTCTCTGATCCTACCCTTCTTCCACAGCCATTACTAGTAAAAAGATAAATTAAAAAATCCATAAATATATCCCATAGTTTGTAGACGCTATAACTTTCGCACAAACCAATCAATATATGCTTATTGGGATTTTTTTTAACCAAAAATATGTGACAGAATACATATTGGCCTAAATTGATGGAGAAATTAGATTTTTACATTTTTTTATTGGATATTAAAAAATATTGTTTTTTGTTTTTTTTCAAAATTGTCAGTCTTTTTTTTATGTATAGCTCAAAAAAATAAAAACTGCAGAGGTGATGAAATACCATCGAAAGAAAACTTTATGTGTGGGAAAAAAGGACATCAATGTTATTTGGGTAGAGTGTCGCACGACTGCGCAATTGTCAGTTAAAGTAACGCAGTGTCGTATCGCAAAAAAATGGCCTGGGGGGGGGGGGGGGGGTCAATCTTCTGGGTTAAAATGGAAAATTCCACATTTGGCTACTAGTTGGCAGTGATTATTATAGGGATGTCCCAGTATACTAAAGTTCATCTAGTGGCCAAATGCGGTATTTTATTTTCCATTTGAAATAAATGAAAAACATTCAACCAGCACAGAAAATAGCCTAATCACATTGTCTTTTCTGACCCATTGCACACCATTTTAAAATAGAAAATACCACATTTGGCTACTAGATGGCGCTATGACAGGAATTTCATATGATACTTAGCTCCATCTAGTGGGCAAATACATTATTTTCTATTTTAAAGTGTTACTAAACTCAGTAATATGAAAATAGTTCATCACCCCACAGCTTATAAATCTTCTTTTTTACATGAAAATACTGTCACTATATACCTTTTTGGATGATCTGTATACCATGGTTAGTGATAAACTGCACAGTTTCTCCAGTGCTGAGAGTTCAGGTAGGAGGAGATTTCCACTACAGCCTGTATACACGCCCACATGTGTGATGTCTATATCATGTGACCTGGCTAGGTAGGGAGGGAAGAATCTGCATACAGGATAAAACAGACTATTTATACAATGCAGGGGATTAACCCCTTAAGTTCCACAGTGAGTATAACAAGCATGCTATGCTGCATATACAGACTGATTTTACTGTTGTGGGTTTAGTAACACTTTAAAGAAATAAAAACATTTCAAATAGCTGATCAACATACTTTTATTTTTTGAATCATCGCACAACCAATTTAAAACAGAAAATACCACATTCGGCTACTTGACAGCATTATGTATCATAAGAATTGTATATGATACTTAGTGCCATCTAGTAGCCAAATGCGTCATTTTCCATTCTAAAGTGGAGTTACACCCAGTTAAAAGTCAGCAGCTACAAAAAGTGTGGCTGATAACTTTTAACAATCGGACACTCACTGTCTGTCCCTCGCTCCAGCGATGCAGTTGCCCGAGGGCTCGCTCTTCTCCCCCTCCCCTCGGCGGCGCCGGCATCCCAAGTGTGGGCACCTGGCTTTGGCTTCAAAGCCTGGTGCGCACTGCGCATGTGCGAGATGCACTGCGCGTTGTGAATGGCTGGCGTATCTTCTGGGGCATGTGATGTGTCCCAGAAGATCGCCGGGTGGGAGGGGAGGAAGGTGAACTTCCAGCTCCGCAGTGCTAGGAGAGGAAGTGGGACCTGGGACCCTGTGAAATCAGATTCCCTGCCCCCCAAAAAAAATGACATGCCAATTGTGGCATGTCAGGGGGTCACCTTCCTTTAAAGTGGAAGTTCTACATTTGGGTGGAACTCCGCTTTAAAGAAATAAAAAATTATACCAGCGCAGGAAATAGCCTAATAACATTCTTTTTTTTTTTTGACCCAGTGAACACGGATTTAAAACAGAAAATACCACTTAAGGCTACTACATGGCGATACGTATCACAGGAATTTCTTATTATATTTAGCCCCATCTAGTGGCCAAATGTGTTATTTTCTATTTTAAAGGAGTTGTAAAGGTAGAAGTTTTTTTTATCTTAATGCGTTCTATGCATTAAGATAAAAAACCTTCTGTGTGTAGCAGCCCCCCAGTATCCCCTAATTACTTACCTGACCCTCTTCTCTCTCCAGCGATGTCCACAAATGTCTTAGCTGTCCAGGACACTCCTCCTGATTGGATGAGACACAGCAGCTGGGCCATTAGCTCCTGCAGCTGTCAGTCAAAGTCAGTCAGCCAATCATGGGAGACAGGGGCCGGGTCAGGGCTCCATGTCTGAATTGATACACAGAGCTCTGACTCAGCTCGGGTGCCCCTATAGGAAGCTGCCGGCTGAGGGGGTACTATATAGGAGGAGGGGCCAGGATAGCAGAAGAGGGACCAGGGGCGGCTGGTCTATAAGGAGCGCTTGGGCGCCACCTCCCGCCTGGCTAAGAAGAAAAAAAAAAAAGTCAGCCCGGCCCCTACAGGAGGCGCCGGTACATTGACTTTCTTTTTTTTCTTTCCTGCTCCTTGGCTGTCACCTGACAGCCAAGTAGTGAGCCTATTGGTCAGCCATTAAAGACTATGGATGTGCGCTGAACAGGCGCCCATTCATAATCTGATTGGCTACCATGAGCCTGTGGCTCAGTGTGATTGGATGCGCTGGGCGGGGGCCAGTCACTGTGGCGGCGGACGTGACTCTTGATCCCACGTAGACCCAGACTGGTGACCGCATGACCGTGCCACGACGAGCGATGGACTGATGGGGACAGGCTCCAGCCCGCTGTCCGCATGCTGATCTCTGCACATTGACAGCCTGCTTGTCCGCATGCCGATCTCTGCACACTCCTGCCTGCCTGCCTGCCTATTAGATGGGGTAAGTGCGGGACTTGTCCCGACTTTGGGGGGGCCTCTGCAATGTACCCCACCTGTGATATTGTCTGAAATGTACCCCCACCTGTGATACTGGCTGCAATTTACCTCTACCTGTGATACTGGCTGCAAAGTACCCCCACCTGTGATATTGGCTGCAAAGTACCCCCACCTGTGATACTGGCTGCAAAGTACCCCCACCTGTGATACTGGCTGCAATGTACCCCCACCTGTGATACTGGCTGCAATGTACCCCACCTGTGATATTGGCTGCAATTTACCCCCACCTGTGATACTGAGCTGTATACTGTGTCCTGTGATGCTGAGCTGTATACTGTGTCCTGTGATGCCGAGCTGTATACTGTGTGCTGTGATGCTGAGCTGTATACTGTGTCCTGTGATGCTGAGCTGTATACTGTGTCCTGTGGTGCTGAGCGGTGTGCTCCAGACACAAAGTGTGGAATACATGGGACGAAGTGGGTGGATTATATAAGGGGTGGGGTTTATTAGAAGTAGGAGGGGTCAAAAAGGAAGGGCGGGGCCTGGCGCCCCCCCATCCTAAAACTTCACCAGCTGCCACTGAGAGGGACCCGAGAAGAGGAGGATCCAGGCTGCTCTGTGCAAAACCAACTGCACAGAGTAGGGAAGTATAACATGTTTGTTATTTAAAAAAAAAACAAGACTTTACAATCATTTTAAGGAAATAGAAAAAGTCACACAGTTCAGGAACTAGCCTAATAACATTCTTCTTTTTTGAAGACCCATTGCACACGGAGTTAAAACGGAAAATACCACATTTGGCTACTAGATGGCGCTATGTATTCAGGAGTTTCATACAATGGTGGTCGCCATCTTTTGGCCAAATGCGGTATTGCACACTCATTTAAAATGGACAATACCACATATAGCTACTAAATGGTGCTACGTATCATAGGAATTTTGTATACTTAGCGCCATTTAGTGGTCAAATGTGTTAGAAATAAAAAAAAATATCAACTGGCACAGGAAATAGCCCAAAAAACATTTTTTTATTTTTTGAATCATTGCACAAACAATATAAAACAGAAAATACTACATTTGGTTACTAGATGGTGCTAAGTACCATAGGAATTTCATATGATACTTAGTGCCTTCTAGTGGCCAAAAATGTTATTTTCTATTTTAAATAGTTTCCTCCCACACTCCAAAGACATGCTGGTAGATAATTGGCTTCTGTCTAAATGGGCTCTAGTATGTGTGTGTATGAATGTGAGTTAGGGGTCTTAGATTGTAAGCTCCTCAACGGCAGGGACTGATGTTAATGTACAATGTGTAAAGAAAGCGCTGTGTAAATTGACAATGCTATATAAGAACCTGTAATACATGAATAAAAGGAAAAAAAATGTCAGCCAGCACAGGAAATAGCAGAATAACATTCTTTTATTCTTTAAATCATTGCACAACCAATTTAAAACAGAAAATACCACATTTGGCTGCTAGGTGGCACTAAATATGATAGGAATTTCATAATGCTTAGTGCCATCTAGTGGCCAGTTGCATCATTTTCTATCTTAAATCCTTTGTTAACCCCCCAAAAAATGCTGCTCCTGTCTCTTTAATGTGCAATTAGCACCATGGTGCTTTTGTTTTTTTAAATTATCCCTCTATATTCCCCAACATATTTGTTTGATGATGCCAGGTCATGACTTCCTTCCTGTGTACTGACTCCCCTTGTATAGAACATCCTGAGAGCCCCGTGGTCTATGCAGGCTATGTCACTCCCAGCTTTCCTATCTCCTGTGTGCCTGTCTTCAACTCCCCCCTCCTCAACCTCCCTCTTCCTCTCATAACTTCTCCTCTCTGCTCTCATAATTAACTCTAAAAGCTCCTATTTCCTCTGTATTAGAAGAATAAGTTCCCTGTGTCAGCGTTATATCAGAAATATTCTTATCTATATAGATAACACAGCACAGCTCTCTCTCTCCAGCTGATGTCAGCAGCAGTGCCCAGCCCCACCCTCAGGACTTGAGAGAGAAAAGCTGAAAAACGACAACTAATCCTAGTAAGAAGGTGTGTTATCTATACAGAGAAGTATATATATAGCCCAAGAACATTCTTTTTTTGACCCTTGACACACTGATTTAATAAAGAAAATGGCACATTTGGCTGCTAGATGTTGCCAAGTACAGTAAAACTTCGGATTGTTAGTAACGCGGTTAATGAGCGTTTCGCAATAGGAGCAGTTTTTTTTTAATTCGAACTCGGTTTGCTAGCGCTGACCCATGACACAATTTTAATACAGAAAATACCACATTTGGCTACTAGATGGCGCTAAGTATCACAAGAATTTCATATGATATTTGGCTCCATCTATTGGTCAAATGCAGTATTTATTTTCTGTTTCCATAAATGAAAAACATTTGAGCAGCACAGGAAATAGTATAATAATATTTGTTGTTCTGTCCCATTCGTACAGATTGCATATACATTGACTTTCACTGGGCGAATTGCTATGCAGTTTTTAATACTTTATCCTTGTGCTTTGTAAAAAATACTATATCTTTGTGCACATGGGCATTCGGGCTCTGCATTTCAAATTTGCCACTTTAACTGAAAAACTGTATCACCATCTAAATATATATATATTTATATATGTTTATTTACTTTCATTGCAATAAACTTCCATCAGGTGTTAATATGTTAAAAGCTAACTCTGTTTTTTTGCAGCACAACGTGTAACTAGGCCAATAATGACTCTGTTTCCTCTCATTTATTACACAGTGAGAGTGAATCACAAATGCTTAATGAAGACTCTCAATTATCATCCCGCTTTTGTCATAATCATTTACGTAGAAAGGCTCATCCTAATCGCCGACAATAAGCCACCCACAGAAGTGTTAGTCTTTGATATATGAATGCGGGGACAATTAAGTATACCTAGAAGGCCGTATACAACTTCACCTCCCTAAGGAGGCTGTATACAAAAATGGCAATGAAAACTATATTTTTTTCTATGCTGGGTGCAATGTAGGCAGTTTTTCCCTTGCCAGACTTTGCTAGGAAAACACAAAAATGTTGCTGCTCAATACCTTAAAGTGGACCTAGCGTCAGGTATATTTTTTCATATTAAAAAACTTCATTCTCCTTATTGCTGGCCCCCCTTTACTGGCGCCGCCATCTGGTGGCCATTGATGGTGTCGCTCATGCGCAGAAGTGCTGAAGCACTCTGCCCGTCTTTCGGGACCCGGCAAAGTCCTGCAGCAGATCTTTGCATGCATGGGCATAGGACTGTCTGTTCGGTCTGTACACGCATTATAGAATAGGTACAGCTACAGACCAAACAGAAAGTCCTGCCCCTTCCTAATTGCGCCACCTGGGCACACCCATGTATGGGCAGATGTGCCAGGGGGATTGGGCGCAACATAGTTCTCATCTGGGCAAGAAAGCAGGATGTCTTGCCCTGCAGCATGAAAAAGAATCCAATTGTGGCAGAGGGATGGGGGCTGGAGCTAGGGTTGCCACATCATCCTTTTAATCCAGGACACATATGAATTACACAGGTTGTTCTGAGGCTAATTTAATGCAGATGAGGCACCAAGTGAGTTTAATTACCACCTTAATCAGCCACAGAACCTGTGGAATTAATATAAGTCCTGGATTAAAGGGATGATGTGGCAACCCTAGCTGGAGCTAGATAAGAACAATTCATTTTTGGGGTGAATGGCTGCTTAACCGCTTAGCGATTGGCCACCGCAGATATACTGCGGCAGGGCGGCCGCTTTGTGCCAGCTCACATACCTGGTACATGATATGACACTTCCAAGTTTGGAGCGCCCGTGCACCCCGCTCCCGCTGTGATTGGACACAGCTGGAGCCAATCAGTGGGTCCGGCTGATGTAATGACCTGTCGATCGTACGTGAGAAAGGCAGAACAGCGCTCTGTCTATGTAAACAAGGCAGACTACCCTTCTTCCCTGTGGGGGAATGTGCTGATCCTGTGTTCCTGCTAAGCAGGGACATGGATCTTTACATTCTCGCAGTCTAAGCACCTCCCCCACAGTTAGTAGTCACTCCCATTTAACCCTTTGATCGCCCCTGATGCTAACCCCTTCCCAGCCAGTGTCATTAGTACAGTGGCAGTGCATCATTTTTAGCACTGATCACTGTATTAGTGTCACTGGTCCCCAAAAAGGGTCAAAAGTGTCACTTAGTGTCCGATTTGTCGATCGCCGCCATTACTAGTAGAAAAACAAAAATATCCCATAGTTTGTTGACGCTATAACTTTTGTGCAAACCAATCAATATACACTTATTGGGATTTTATTTACCAAAAATATGTAGCAGAATACATATCGGCCTAAATTGATGAAGAAATTCGATTTTTTTTACATTTTTTTGTGGATGCGTTTTATAGCAGAAAGTTAAAAATATGGGTTTTCAAAATTGTCAGTCTTTTTTTGTATATAGTGCAACAAATAAAAATACAGAGGTGATCAAATACCACCAAAAGAAAGCTCTATTTGTGGTAAAAAAAGACACAAATTTTATTTGGGTACAGCATTGCATGACCACGCAATTCTCAGTTAAGGTATAGCAGTGCCGTATCACAAAAAATGGTGGTCATCATTCTGGAGCTGCAGAAGTGGTTAAAAGTGGTTGTATATATTATACTTTTATAGTGATTAGTCTCAAAATGATACCCAAAGAAAAAAACCAAATCCTCTTACATAAGGTGTACCTGTTTATCTGCAGCCATCTCTACAGCTATTCAAAATGCATAATTTATACAGTTTGTCTGAGCTTTCAGTAAACAGGGGGTAGGAAGCTGAAGTTATACTCTGCAGAGCTCACAGAGGAGAGCTGAGAAGCTGATTGGAGGAAAGAAACACACTCCCTTCACAGGACACACAGGAATATTAACAAAGCATATCTCTCAATCCAAAGTGTCATTTCTGTCTGCTACCCTGCTCCTCTGCTGTCTGCATCAGTCACTTGTGAGGGGTTTTCCTGACACCAAGAGAAAAAAGGTGACAGGGGAAGCAGCTCCAGCACACAACCTGTGAATGGCAGCCTCGGCTCTGTTCTTGTGTGCTGTGTGAAGAGGGTGCGTCTCTGCCCTCCAATCATCTCTTGGAGCTCTTCTCACAGAGCTCTGCAGAGTGTAATTTCAGCTCTCTGCCCTCTGTTTTTTTACAACTCAGACCAACTTCATAAATTCTGGACTTTGAATGGATGTAGAAGAGAAGACTGCAGATAAACAGGTATAACTCATGCAGGAGGATTTGATCTACATGTATCCACGTAGTCCAGTCACTTCAGTGGGTATATGGAAGGGTTTACAACCACTTTAAGTGCTCATGCACCTATATGTTTTTAGGAATTTTATTATGCCTAGCAGACATTTCCTGACACTTTCCCTTGCCCGGGGGGCGACAGGTGTTGCGTATAGCCTACAATTCAAGTGAAGTGCTTGTAAGTGGTCATAGTCTTGTAAACAACAATTCTTCCATGCTTCAGGGTTTACCCACCAATAAACATACAACACATTTCCCAAATGTCGACGTTTTGTGTTCAGAAAATACCTCCTACCTGCATTTGCAGATAAATGCTCATACAAGGAAGCATCTGCATTTACAAGAGTACGGCCTCTTACAGCCTTGCATTTGAATTGTAGGCTGTACATGACAGCTGTGGCTCCCTGGGCAAGGGAAAGCGTCAGGAAATTTGCTCTAGACAGAAGCTCTGTCCATCTCCGCTCTCCATTGAAAGTATGAAACAATATCAGCTGCACACTGCTTAGCTCCCCTTAGCATATTTTTTAATAGTCAATGATTTGACTGCATACAGCGATGTCTCCACCAAACAGCCAACCTTCCTTGATGTGTTTCACCATTCCTGGCTTGCTTACAAGAATAGGGGAAATCCAACCTTCCTTGAGCCTGTCAGGAAGCCCACAGAACGATCCGTGTGCTCCGGCGCACGCATGTGCGCACGAACGTGAATGCGCACACGCATCAATGCGCACGATTTTTGATTTTTGCTGTTTGGTCTGCAGCTTCTGCGTTCTGTATCCTGAGCTCCTGTGCCCCTTCTCTTGTGACCTTGACCCGGATCGTCCTACTCTGCTTGTCTGCTGCCCACCCTGACCTCGGCTTGCCTTGTGACCGGTTTTTGCCTGCTCCCTCTTTCTGCTGTTGTCCATTTGTTGCCCGACCCTGCTCTGTTGTCCAGCCAGTCTGCATCAGCAACCTGCTTTGCTGTCCAGCCAGTCTGCATCAGCAACCTGCTTTGCTGTCCAGCCAGTCTGCATCAGCAACCTGCTTTGCTGTCCAGCCAGTCTGCATCAGCATCCAGCTCTGCTGTCCAGCCAGTCTGCATCAGCATCCAGCTCTGCTGTCCAGCCAGTCTGCATCAGCAACCTGCTCTGCTGTCCAGCCAGTCTGCATCAGCAACCTGCTCTGCTGTCCAGCCAGTCTGCATCAGCATCCAGCTCTGCTGTCCAGCCAGTCTGCATCAGCATCCAGCTCTGCTGTCCAGCCAGTCTGCATCAGCAACCTGCTTTGCTGTCCAGCTAGTCTGCATCAGCATCCTGCTCTGCTGTCTCCAGGACTGATCAGGCACTCTTACCCCGTCGTGCTTCCGTGGCCGCTGTATCACTCCCAGCGGTCCGTAAGCCGGAGTTGTAGGAGAGGTCTCCCTCTACCCTCTGGCTCACCCTCCAGGTACGTAACAGACCCCTTCCACTATTCCTGACTTGCTCACCAGACAGGGGAAAACCAACTTTCCTTGACGTGTTTCACCATTCCTGGCTTGCTCATAAGGATAGGGGAAAAGCAACCTTCCTTGACCCCTTTCACTATTCCTGACTTTCTCACCAGGACAGGGGAAAACTAATTTTCTTTGACGCGTTTCACCACTCCTGGCTTGCTCACAAGGATAGGGGAAAAATCCAACTTTCCTTGACACGTTTCACCATTCCTGGCTTGCTCACAAGGATAGAAGAAAACCAACCTTCCTTGACACGTTTTACCATTTCTGACTTGCTCACAAAGATAGAGGAAAACCAACCTTCTTTGACATGTTTCACCACTCCTGGCTTGCTCACAAGGATAGGGGAAAAACCAACATTCCTTGACGCGTTTCACCACTCCTGGCTTGCTCACAAGGATAGAGGAAAACCAACCTTCCTTGACGTGTTTCACTGATCCTGGCTTGCTCACAAGGATAGAGGAAAACCAAGCTTCCTTGGTGCATTTCACCATTCCTGGCTTGCTCACAATAATAGAAGAAAACCAACTTTCATTGACGCATTTCACCACTCCTGGAGGCTAGCTCACAAGGATAGGGGAAAACCAACCTTCCCTGATGCCCCTTTCACCATTCCTGTCTTGCTCACAAGGATAGGGGAAAACCAACCTTCTTTGATGCATTTCACCGTTCCTGGCTTGCTCACAAGGATAGAGGAAAACCAACCTTCCTTGACGTGTTTCACCACTCCTAGCTTGCTCACAAGGACAGGGGAAAACCAACCTTCCTTGACGCATTTCACCATTCCTGGCTTGCTCACAAGGATAGAGGAAAACCAACCTTCCTTAATGCGTTTCACCACTCCTGGCTTGCTCACAAAGATAGAGGAACTTCCCCTCTTCCTGTGTTGAAGAAGTGTTGAAACGCATCAAGAAAAGTTGGTTCTTTAGTGGAGGCATTGCTGTATGCAGTCAGTTCATTAACTATTAAGAAATATACTAGGAGGAGCAAAGCAGAGTGCGGCTGATATGCTTTCATATTTTAGATGGAAATTGACTCTATTCATAGAAAATGTCTAGAAACATCCATGTGCATGGACCCTACAACCATGGCGGGCGTTCAGGAGGAGGGAAGTGGCGCTACTACCTGTGTGTTTTTGTTTTTTCATTTTTTTTGCAGGCCAATAATGTTAGCATTCCGGTGGGTGACTGGGGGCGGGGGGTGATAAAAACACAGCTCAGTCTCTGTATTTTACTGTGTGAATGAGCCCAATCAAAGGCCAATTGGGGCAAATTAGAAAAAAAGTCCCTAAATATTATCAGAATGCTAAATTGGTTTTTAAAAGAAAGTAGTAGCAGAAGGACTGAACCTGATATTATAGGTGTTTACCGCTAATTTTGTCAAGAACCAAGTCCTCCTTTCAGTGCTTTCATGAGCTTTCTCCTTTCAAATCTTTTTAACGTCTTCTATCAACAGAAGAACCCTCCAACGAGCGAGATTGTTTCTCCTTTTCGCCTCCCTTTGTTTGTAATCGTCTTTATTTAGTGTTTTTGTAGCGCCTAGCCTCTTGCAAATCAAGTGTAGTTGATTAGGAAGTCAAGAATCGCCCCAGGTCTTGGAGTCGTACCCGTTTGATTGGCTTTTAACAAAGTCAGATTAAATAAATGCCGTAATCAGCCGAGATTTGCCTACAATTTTTCGACGGCTCTGTACGCTTGCATTCAGCGACTCCAATTACTGGTTAATGTGTTTCTTTCTGAACCAACGAAGCTCCTTCTTTTTCTCTCATTGAGCAAAAGAGAACTCAGCAGCCATCAGAGATTTCAAAAGCCTAATAATGACTCGTAATTACGCTCAACCTCGCAATAATTTCAGCTGTTTTTTTTTCCCCCTCGCACCTGTTCCAGAGCAAAACATGATGATGTCGTTTTTGGACTTTATGAACTCTGGGGGGGAATAAAAGTTTTCCCATACAGTTGGGCTGTGCCTGCACTGCATGGGCCAACTGCTCACTTTTGTCTAGGGCAGGGATATGCAATTAGTGGACCCCCAGATGTTGCAAACCTACAAGTCCCATCATGCCTCTGCCTCAGGGTGTCATGCTTGTGGCTGTTAGAGTCTTGCAATGCCTCATGGGATTTGTAGTTCTGCAAAAGCTGGATGTCCACTAATTGCATATACCTGGTCTAGGGGATTGAATAACGGAGATATACAATATCTCACAAAAGTGAGTACACCCCTCACATTTTTGTAAATATTTTATCTTTTCAAGTGACAACACTGAAGAAATGACACTTTGCTACAATGTAAAGTAGTGAGTGTACAGCTTGTATAACAGTGTAAATTTACTGTCCCCTCAAAATAACTCAACACACAGCCATTAATGTCTAAACCGCTGGCAACAAAAGTGAGTACACCCCTAAGTGGAAATGTCCAAGTTGGGCCCAAAGTGTCAATATTTTGCCTGGCCACCATTATTTTTCAGCACTGCTTTAACCCTCTAGGGCATGGAGTTCACCAGAGCTTCACAGGTTGCCACTGGAGTCCTCTTCCTCTCCTCCATGACGACATCACGGAGCTAGTGGATATTAGAGACCTTGCGCTCCTCCACCTTCCATTAGAGGATGCCCCACAGATGCTCAATAGGGTTTAAGTCTGATGACATGCTTTTTACCCTCAGCTTCTTTAGCAAGGCACCTTGGAGGTGTGTTTGGGGTCGTTATGTTGGAATACTGCCCTGTGGCCCAGTCTCCGAAGGGAGGAGATCATGCTCTGCTTCAGTATGTCACAATACATGTTGGCATTCATAGTTCCCTCAATGAACTGTAGTTCCCCAGTGCTGGCAGCACTCATGCAGCCCCAGACCATGACTCTCCCACCACCATACTTGGCTGTAGGCAAGACACACTTGTCTTTGTACTCCTCACCTGGTTGCCGCCACACACGCTTGACACCATCTGAACCAAATAAGTTTATCTTGGTCTCATCAGACCACAGGGTATGGTTCCAGTAATCCATGTCCTCAGTTTGCTTGTATTCAGCAAACTGCTTTCTGACTTTCTTGTGCATCATCTTTAGAAGAGGCTTCCTTCTGGGACAACAGTCATGCAGACCAATTTGATGCAGTGTGCGGCGTATGGTCTGAGCACTGACAGGCTGACCCCCCCACCCGTTCAACCTCTGCAGCAATGCTGGCAGCACTCATACGTCTATTTCCCAAAGACAACCTCTGGATATGACACTGAGCACGTGCACCCAACTTCCTTGGTCGGCCATGGTGAGGCCTGTTCTGAGTGGAACCTGTCCTGTTAAACCGCTGTATGGTCTTGGCCACCATGTTGCAGCTCAGTTTCAGGGTCTTGGCAATTTTCTTATAGCCTAGGCCATCTTTATGTAGAGAAACAATTCTTTTTTTCAGAACCTCAGCCATGAGGTGCCATGTTGAACTGCCAGTGATCAGTATGAGAGAGTGAGAGCGATAACACCAAATTTAGCACATCTGCTCACCATTCATACCTGAGACCTTATAACACTAACGAGTCACATGACACCGGGGAAGGAAAATGGCTAATCGGGCCCAATTTGGACATTTTCACTTAGGGATGTACTCACTTTTGTTGCCAGTGGTTTAGACATTAATGGCTGTGTGTTGAGTTAATTTTAGGGGACATCAAATTTACACTGTTATACAAGCTGTACACACACTATTTTACAATTTATTGTAGCAAAATGTCATTTCTTCAGTGTTGTCACATGAAAAGATATAATAAAATATTTACAAAAATGTGAGGGGTGTACTGACTTATGTGAGATACTGTACTTACCTAGTCCTCCCCACACAGGACCGGTCCCTTTGGCTCCTGCCCAGCTCATCTCCTTCCCCCCCTGAGGTCTAGTGGTCTTGATCGGTGGACTATTCCTGACATCATCATCCCTATAGACCTGCTCTGGACGTGAGGACATCAGGAACTGTCCACCGCTGGGTCATGGGGGAGAGCCGTTTGCAGGCGGAGCAGGGGATCAGGTGAGAATCCTCTAAAAAAGGAAGATCCACCATCATGGGGTCTGGTGGTTGCCTGCCTAAATCCCCAAATTGTAGAAGAAAACTGGTTTGACCCCCATAGAAGATTGAGATTTTAATGGCAAGCAACACCGCAATTTGCATAAAAATTATAACAATTAATTGAAAAAGGGTAAAATCATGTAGATAGAACATGGACAATGCAAATTTGTTATATAACAGAAAATATGGCTATTTTACACAGACATCAGGGTGTATGGAAAGTGTCAAGCAGTATATTTCTCATTCAATCCGACACGTTTCAGGTGTGTAACCTTTCTTCAGGGGTATTTATCTCTTTCTATAAAAAGAGATATATAATGACATTATAGTGACATATAACACAAGGCATACAGAAATGGGGAGCAGATAGGTGACTGAGTTACGCACCACCTTAAGATGTACGATCAGGAAAAGCCATGTGCTGCTGTTGCAGAGGATGTGATATGAAAGAGCCCAGGAAGATCAGAGGAAGCGCATGCACCAAGGGCAAGATCCCCAATGGTATCCCAAGGAGGTCCCTCCAGGGGTAGGAGACGCCACCCACAAGCACCCCGGCAAGCGATGGGTACTGCGGGTAACAATGGACATATATTGGTGTAAATAATTTACTTAGAAACCACAACTTTCAAAAGGGGGCATCAGTAGAAACCTCCTTGCTAGGTGCATACCAAAATACTAGCTTATGAATGTATTACCTGTGTCCCTGCAGAAATAAAGGATTCCTGTTGCACAGGGGAAAGGCAGACTGCTCAAAAAGCGGCTGTCACGTAAGGGTCACTACCTATAGTATATAAGCAGACACAGAAGGATCGTAAGGTGGCACGCCTCCACAGGGCAGAAGAGACCCAGAAATGCACTTCTACAGGGTCAGGAATGGGCTTACCTTCACGTAATGCCGTCGAAGCTCATTGACATTTAGTGTGCAGAGCCGGAAGTCGTATATTCAATGCCAATACAAGAAGGTAAGCCCATTCCTGACCTTGCAGAAGTGCATTTTTGGGTCTCTTGTGCTGGGCCAGGTTGGAGAGAAAAATACGAGGAAGATTTTGGGGGGGGGGGTAGGGTTGTACATTGTGCATAGCACACCCCTAAACCCTACACTCTGTACACAGTGCACCCCTAAACTCTGCACTCTGTAGGTAGTGCACCCCTAAACCCTTTACTGTGTACATAGCGCACCCCTGAATTCTGTACTGTGTGCATAGGACACTCCTGGAATAGCGCACTGCAGAACCCTGCACTCTGTACATAACGCGCACTCCAGAACCCTGCACTCTGTATGTAGCACACTCATGAACCCTGCTCTCTGTACATAACGCACTCCTGAACCCTGCACTCTGTATGTACCACACTCATGAACACTAATGAACCCTGCACTCTGTATGTAGCGCACTCCAGATACAACCAGCCATACTGCTGATGCAGCCTGAGATAAAACTGAGTTTGATACCCCTGCCATAGACAAAAGCGAGCACTTGACCCATGCAATGCGAGCACAGCCCCACTGCATGGGAAAACTGTTTTTTTTCCCCCTAGAGTTGGTCTTCAACTTTGCCGGGTTTTGATGCCGCATGCTTCTCAACAAGGGGGCTGTGGGATACCAGGCAATTTACTTTTACCAAACACTGTATACCTTTTATTTTATTTTATATTAGTTTTAGTGGAGTTTTCAAGTTGGTAACCAACACAGAAAAGTAATTAAAGCTGATCTTAGGGAAATAAAAAAAAAAAAAACCTGACCCTTGTGAGCCCCTCTGCACGGCAATAGTAATGCCAGTTCGGTGGCACCCAATCATTACTAGAAAATGGGAGCTGTCTATGACAGCTCAGTCACTGTGCTGGGAGTGCATTCTCATCACAAAACCTTAGGCGCATGGACACAAGCATTAAAGCCCACCGTCATCGGCATTAAAGCCCACCGTTGAGTGATTGAGCTCCTATGAATTACCTGTGTGGTTGAGTCCTAACCAAGAAGCACATGCTGCATACTGTACACAGTAAGCAAATAGACCTGTCTCCATATATATATATTTATTTACAGACTATTCCTAGCAACAAGGTCTTTTATAAAAGATTAACTCACAGTGATAAGATAATTACATATAAGTGGTCACATTACACATTTATCTAGAATACTCAGAAAAGGCTTTCGGTTTGCTTTGAGGGAAAATATAGTGTATTATCAGTGTACTCAGATTTAGTGTTATTTATTATTGCTGTGCTTACCTTACCTTACAGGGCAAGTCCACCTAAAAGGGATGTTGCAGTTATAAGTGGAGTCAGCTGGGGGAGAGAGGCCCTGGCTTCTTATATGCTGCGGATGTGAGATCTTGCTGTATTCATTTCTCACTCTGTTCTTGACTAGCCAGGGCTTTTGGGTGTCCTCACCCACTTTTGTTTGTTCTAGCTCCTCCTGCCACATTCTCAAATATCAATTTTGGGTAGGCTGGCTCTTTAAAATGGTTGTAAACCCTTCCATATACCCAGTGAAGTGACTGGCCACAGGTGATACACAGCGATTAAACAAATCCTCCTACATAAGTTGTACCTGTTTATCTTCTCGCCTCTACATCCATTCAAAGTGCAGAATTTATACAGCTTGCTTGAGCTTTCAGAAAGCAGGGGGATGGGGAGCTGAATTTACACTCTGCACCTCCGTGTGCAGTTAAAAGGGTCTAATTCGGTGGGCAGTATTGCCTGGGGAACGCGACTGGAGAATCATTTTTGCCGAGCATTCCTCCAGAGCAGGGCTAGGGAACCTGTGGCTCTCCAGCTGTTGTAGAACTACATTTTCCATCATGCATCTGGGAGTAATTGTATCCATCAGCCTTGCAATGCCTCATGGGAAATGTAGTTCTACAACATCTGGAGAGCCGCAGGTTCCCTACCCCTGCTCCAGAGGTTCCTAGGAATTCCAGCACCACCACTTCTCTGGCCACATGCAGTATTGCATACACCAGGCGCCCCCAGACCTGTGGCCACATACAGTACTGCATAGACAAACAGTGACTGTGGAACAAATTAACTGAGTTTCCATTGTTTCCTATGGGGAAAAATGCTTTGATATACGAGTGCTTTGGATTACAAGCATTCTCCTGGAACGGATTATGCTTGTAATCCAAGGTTCCACTGTATTTCAAATTTATTTTCGTTACTCTTTATTAACCACTTCAGCCCCAGAAAATTTTACCCCCCCTTTATGACAAGGCCATTTTCTCGATACGTCACTGTGTTACTTTAACCGACAATTGCGCGGTCATGCGACATTGTATCCAAACAAAATTGATGCCCTTTTTTCCCACGAATATAGCTTTCTTTTGGTGGTATTTGATCACCTCTGCAGGTTTCATTTTTTGCACTATAAACAAAAAATACTGACAATTTTGAAAAAATATATATATTTTTTACTTTCTGCTATAAAACATATCCAATAAAAATGCAAAGAATCAAATTTATTCATCAATTTAGGCCGATGTATATTCTGCTAGATATTTTTGGTAAAAAAAATCCCAATGAGCATATATTGATTGGTTTGCGCAAAAGTTATCACATCTACAAACTATGGGATAGATTTAGGGACTTATTATTTTTACTAGTAATGGCGGCAATCAGTGATTTTTAGTGGGACTGTGACATTGCGGCGGTACAAATCTGACACTGAGGGAAACTTTTTGGGGACCAGTGACACCAATACAGTAATCAGTGCTAAAAAATGCACTATCACTGTATAAATGACACTGGCTGGGAAGGGGTTTACACCAGGGACGATGAAAGGGTTAAATGTGTTCCCTATGTGTGCTTTCTAACTGTGTGGGGGATTTTGACACTAGACAAAGAGATCTGTGTTCCTGATTGGTAGGAATCACAGATCTCTCTCTTCCTCTGTGCAGAATGACAGTCTGCCTTGTTTACTTAGGCAGATCGCCGTTCTGTCATTCCCCCGAATGATCGCGGGTGGCCCACTGATTGGCTCCCACTGTGTCCAACGCCTGCCGCAGTAATTGTGCAATGGGCGGTCCCGAAGTAGTTAAACGATTGTATATATGTTGGAATTTTTATTTATTTGTTTTTTTAGTAGTAATGGCGGCAATCAGCGACTTATAACAAGACTGCAATAATGTGGTGGACAATCGGACACTAACTGACACTTTTGACACTTTGTGGGAACCAGGGAGACTAATACAGTGATCAGTGCTAAACAATATGCACTGTCACTGTACTAATGACACTGGCTGGGAAGAGGTTAAACATCTAGGGCAATCAGAAGGTTAAATGTGTGCCTAGCCAGTGTTTTGGTGTACACAGTGTGGTGTTTTTACTAGGGGAAGAAATGGATTCTAGTCCCTGCTTTGCAGGAAAACAGAATCCATTCTTTCCCCTTGTCATAACGGGGATTTCAGGCCAGCAAGAAGCAGGAAATGAGGCAATGGCGGCTCGGTCCATAGAGGGCTCATGGGTGCCCCCTCCCCTTCCATGCATCTGGCCCCCTGATCTACATATCAGGGCACTGGACTATGGATTCCAATGGGGGGGGGGGGGGTGCTTTTTTGAAGCACCTGATTAGAGCTAGAGGATCTAATGGGCTTTAAAATAGGGTGGGCTCGGGGCGCACCCAGTTGTGTGATGGTAGCTAAACTACTTTCACACTAGATCTCCTCCCCGCCAATCAGAAGGCAGGCTGTGAGACCTGTTTCCCGATTGCCCAAAGCATCAGGCAATCCCATTGGATGCATAGCGCTTTGGAGGAACAGGGAGGAGATACAACAGAAAGAGGCCGCGGGAGGACCGCACACCGGAGCCGCTGCCCGCACCCGAGGAGTGGAGGAGATGACACCACAGGCCAGGTAGGTGCATGATCACCAGCAGCCCGAGGGGTCGGTTTGTCAGTCCCGCGCTGCGGGCCGCCCGGGGGGAGGGGGGTTGCCAGTCCTAGGTTGCGGGGGCTGCTGTCAGTTCTGCCCAGAGGGCAGAGTGCCCAAAAGAAAAACCCACCAGCCGCCACTGAATTGAGGTCAGATGAACGCTGCTCTACCCAGCCAGCCCATGTAAGATAACAGTAGAAAATGGCCTACGCTTTTCCTACGACCATTCCCTCTAACGCGTTTCGCCCCCGGAGCTTAGTCATAGAGGAGCAGCAAGAAGCAGGGGATCTAAATGGTTGCCAAATATGTTTTCAAGCTTATGGACCAGACCAATGTTATGTTTCTCCTATGGATCTTGATTTGTCAATTACATTGTCATTTATTTTTTTTTCTTAAACATTCTATTTAACTGACATTTATGACACAGAAATGAGAAATAGATTGTTAATGTCAGGACAAATAAGGCTTTGTTTGGGTTGCATTCCTCTCCAAGAAATATTTTATTCCAAAGGCAAACAGAAAAAAAATCACTTTCATTCCAAAGTGGTGAAAAATGTTGCTTTCGATACAAAGTCCATATTTTAATTGGCGACACTAAAATGATATCGCTGGTGAAGTTACAACTCAAATAAAAATATTATTTTACATTTTGTGTATTTTTTTATTTACAATACAAAGGAATGAATATAATCCAAACGTCATGATGTGACAGTAATGCTGGCCATACACTAGACAAAAAATTGTTTGAAAATCTGCCATTTGGACAGTTTGTTTGTTTATCGTCCAATTAATGGGCACAGATCGAAAATTGGTTGTGACAATTTGAGCCGATAAATCGAAGGAAAGGTTTTGGAAACTTCAGCCAAGCGGAAAGGTTAACATGTTTCTCGCCCAAACAGTTTGCACTGGGCTTAAACGGAAAACGTATTCATTTATGTCAGTTGAACGATTTATCGATCAAATTTCGGTCATTACATGAGGGCAAAATCGTTTGCTCTCACGACCGTGAGTTCCCTTTTGAAAACTCGCTGGGTCGATTTTTCATATAGTGTATGGCCAGCATTAGGCCTCATACACATGGACGTTTCTTAAAAAATAAACAAAACGTCGGGCCCGACGTCAAGGGAAAAAAAATCTGCGTTTTTCGGTGTTATGCATTGGCGTTAGTGAGCGTCGGCGTCAATAGGCGTTTTTTAAAAAAAAATCACCCTTCTGCTATTTTTCAACCTAAAAACGTCGGCGTCAAAAAACGCCGGTTAACGCCGGCACCGTATTAGTTGGTGTTAGTTGGCGTTTTGCGGCGTCTGCGTCAAATAACGCCAAAACTTTACAGCCTCAGAACGCGCTGCCCGTGGGTTCTAGTTTCAGCTCACTAACGCCGACGCCATCTACAGCTCAAAAACGTCAACGTTTTTATGGGGCCATTGACTAACACGGAGAGAAAAACGCCAGAAAACGCCGGTGTCAAAAAACGTCCGTGTGTATGAGGCCTTAGGCTTAATGTACACGGGACGTTTTAAAACCTCTCCTGAATCATTTAACTTGACAGATAGGAACCGACGTTTAAAACGTCCGTTTTGCTGCGTTTACATGCCGTGTTTGCATTTAGAAGCATTTTTTTTTCAAATAGTCAAAAATGTATCTCCATTAAAAACGCCTGTAAACAAAATGCGGCTAAACGCGAGTTACCATGTTTAGAAGCATTTGGCATTTCAAATGCCTCTGAACATCCGTCCTGAACGCATTTTTTTGCTTTCCAACAAAAGCTTCTAAACTCAACTGCCTAGAAACCACTGTAAACGACCCTGTGTACATGGACTGATAAGATAACATAGAGGAGAGTTCAGGGACAGCTGAAAAAAACGTCCAACTGCCCCCAAGACCCCTTTCACACTTGTGCGACTTGAAAGTCACGCATTTTTACCGCGATTTTGCTGTAATTTTTTTGCAACAACTTTGATGCGACTTGAAGCAATGCCTGTGTAATCTTGAAGGCTATGAACCTCAAGTCGCATCAAAGTCTGACCAAAGTAGTGCAGGGACTACTTTGAAGTTGGTGCGACTTGAAGTCATGCAGATATGAACGGTACTCATTGGAAATCATGGGGTACGACTTATCATGCGACTTTGAAGTCCCAAGTCGCAGGACAAGTGTGAAAGGGGCCTAAACATCCGTTTATCAGCAGCAGTGTACATGAGGATTTTCCCCCCTTCCTGACCAAGCCATTGTTTTGCGATACGGCTCTGCGTCGCTTTGACCGACAATTGCGCAGTCATGCGACGTTGTACCCAAACAAAATTGACTTCCTTTTTTTCACACAAATAGAGATTTCTTTTGGTGGTATTGGATCCCCTCTGCCATTTTTATTTTTTGCGCTATAAACAAAAAACAATATTTTTTCCTTTTTGCTATAATACATATCCAAAAAAAAAATGTAAAAAAACTAATTTCTTCCTTAGTTTAGGCCAATATGTTTTCTTCTACATATTTTTGGTAAAAAAAAAAAAAAAAAAAAAAAAAAAAAAAAAAAAAAAATCGCAATAGGAGTATATTGATTGGGTTGCGCAAAAGTGATTGCATCTACAAACTATGGGAATAAATTTATGGAATTGTTATTTTTTTGTACTAGTAATGGCGGCTATCTGCAATTTTTAGCAGGACTGCTACATTGCGGCGGACAGATCGGGCACTTTTGACAATTTTTTGGGACCAATGACATTTATACAGCGATCAGAGCTTTAAATAGCCACTGATTACTGTATAAATGTCATTGGCAGGGAAGGGGTTAAACTGTAGGGGGCGATCAAGGGGTTAACTGTGTTCCCTCAGTGTGTTCTAACTGTGTGGGGGCTGGGCTGGCAGGGGCATGACAGAGCTAACTGTTCCCAATCACTGGGAACAGTAGATCTGTGACATGTCCCCTGACAGAATGGGGATCTGCCTTGTTTACATTGGCAGATCCCTGTTCTGCCTCTGTTACAGGTGATCGCGGGTTGCCGGCAGACATTGAGTTTGCCCACTATCGAGTTGGCTCTACCCGCAGGCACACTCATCCAGTGTGTACAGCTAAGGCGATTCGTGCTGGTCGGCAAGTGGTTAAACAAAAAAAAAAAAAAAAGTGACAATTTTGAAAAAAAAAAAAAAAAAAACATC
>BLSH010212870.1:1131461-1148523 GCA_018402905.1 Glandirana rugosa
GCAGATTTTAATAGGCTTCCCTGTTTGTGTATAAAAGGACATGGCCTGGTACACAAAATGAGATTATTGGATGAATGATCGTCCATTTTTTTTGTTTTTGCATGCTAGTCTCCATATCAAAAATGAAGAGGTTACTAAAGTTATGAAAAATTCTCATACGACAGAATGAAAATTTGGAAGTGATGTATTGTATTCAGGGTTGCTAACTCATCCCTTTAAACCCGAACACATATGAATTACACAGGTTGTTCTGAGACTAACTGAATGCAGATGAGGCACCAAGTGAGTTTAATTACCACCTTAATCAGCCACAGAACCTGTGTAATTCATATGTGTTCGGATTTAAAGGGATGAGGTGGCAACCCTAGTTGTATTGTGTTGTATTTTCAGACGAAAACTCTACTGATTAAATAAAAATTGTACGATTTGAAATTGTACAGGAAAATATGTGTTTGTCCCTTCGGATAATTTTAGACGAAAGCTGTGTACTAACGATCAGATTTTCGTACGATCGCTGTTAAAGCGCTATTTTTTTGTACAACTTTCTGATCGTGTGTACTAGACTTAAGAAGCCAGGAGTTAGCCAATGTGTGAATGTGGAAAAAATAATAATAAATACATATATATATATTTTTATTAGACCTGAAATATGGCTGCCTACCTTTAGTGTCATCCATGGTGTTCCAGCCCCAGATAACCTCATGTGTCCTGTTTCCATGATGTTCTCAGAGTCTTGATCTCTACAGAACCTGTTTTATTTTTTTGCTTTGAAGGAAAAAAAAGGATTGCTGCTTAGGAGCTTTCCAACCCATGACTTATTCCTGCTTAATAGATCACTAATAAGATTACAGCCCTGCTCGTCTGCACAGCTGTGTAGCCATAGCTCCTCAAACTTTGCTGCCTTAACTTAGGTAGAAGGCGTTCCACCAGGGCTGGCCAAACCGCAGAATCCAGGCAGCTCTTAAACTCAACAAAAATAAATATATTATAATATAGATCTAAAATTTCTGTATAGTGGTGAAAGCTGGGGATCTGTAAACTATAGTGCTGTAACTTTCTCTTGATTGTTATTTTGCATTACTCATGTTTGGCACCTGTCATTGGTGATGAGTGCCATGTGTTTTTGTTTATAGGAGTGGCTTTGCTGGCACTGCATGTTCAGTAAAAGTTCAGGGAAATGTAAATGAAGGGATCATGTCGTAGTGTTACTTTTTTTAAAAAATGTTCTTCATTTTGGCCATACTGTCCCAGTAGGGTTGCCACCTCATCCCTTTAAGAGCCGGTTCACACTGAGGCGGCACGACTTGCAGGGAAAAGCAAGTTGCACCGTTCGAGGCTACCTCAGCGCGGCTTGCAAGGAGACTTCTTTACATAGAAGTCAATGCAAGTCGCACTGAGGTCGCCCCAAAAATAGTGCAGGAACCTTTTTCTAAGTCGGAGCGACCTGAGTCGCTCCTATTAGAACGGTTCCATTGCACTGCATGGGGACGACTTGTCAGGCGACTTGAGTCGCCTGACAAGTCGCCTCAGTGTGAACCGGCTCTAAAACCGAACACATATTAATTACACAGGTTCTGTGGTTGATTAAGGTGGTTATTAAACTCACTTGGTGCCTTCTCTGCATTAAATTGGCCTCAGAACCTGTGTAATTCATATGTGTTCGGGTTTAAAGGGATGAGGTGGCAACCCTATGTCCCCGTCTTCAGGCAGTGGTCTGCACAGATTGTAGAACGTTCTTGGTGGTCATGTTTGTCTGTATGACTTAAGTCAATGTTTAAGTTTATATCTATAAGCAAGTTCCTACTATAGGGCTATAAGTTCTTCGTTTTTGCAGCCGCTGTTAAGTGTAGATGCAGTTGCATGTACCATAGCTCCCAGCTGTCATTCTTTTAGATGGACAATCCATGCTGTATGTCCTTCTTTCACAAGGCTCCTACTCTTTGTCTGACATAGAGCCCCATATAAGAGTTTTACTATTCAGCTAACAAAATGTTTATGACGCTCCAATTTGGTGCCCAATCTCTAACTTTTTTTCACATTTATGAATGTGTATTATAAAGGTAAATCATTGTGAAAGTGGCACTTGTTTTTTTGTTTTTATTTCTAAATGCTTTTGTACCATAGGGGTTGATTTACTAAAATTGCAGAGTGCAAAATCTGGTACAGCTGTGCATGATAGCCAATCAGCTTCTAACTTTGACTTGTTCAATTGAGCTTTGACAAAATAAACCTGGAAGCTGTTTGGCTACCATGCACAGCTGCACCAGATTTTGCGCTCTCCAGTTTTAGTAAATCAACCCCATAGTATCCCCTTTTCCATTTTCAGAATGTTGGGAGATGTGATGGATAGGTCCTACCTAGAGTTATGTTTTAAAGATCTGCAGCCAAAAACAGCATTTTCACTTAAAAAATGGATTCTGTTTTATCTTTATAATGTAGAAATGTCTGCAACTGTAAAGTAAAATAAAAGGGGAGCTTTACTACTCTAGAATAAAATGTATGTACTTCTTCAAATCATTTCTGAATGTCTTTCCAACACAAATTCAGTCTCCTTCCTCCCGTTTTTCCAAACTTTCTTGAGTAGTTTAAGAACTAATGCCACGTCAAGCATCTGTCTGATGTAGATTCTTCTAAAATTTACTACAATTAACTTGCTAAATTGGCAGCAATTGCTACATTGCTATCCCAATGCCCAACTGCCCCCCATCTCCTTATCTTGGGATTTAGCATAATGAAGCAGAAGCTTTAGACTATGTACATAGCATGTTTTGGGAGAAATTAGAAGATATTGATGCAAACAAAAGTAAAACTATATGAAGTCTATGTTATACCTATCCTCAGTGATAGTCAAACCCAGTTTGATGGGGCATGCTCTCAGACAAAGGTAAACCATATGAAGTCCGTGTTAAACCTATCCTCAGTGATAGTCAAACCCAGTTTGATGGGGCATGCTCTCAGACAAAGGTAAACCATATGAAGTCCATGTTAAACCTACACTATACTCAGTGATAGTCAAACCCAGTTTGATAGGGCATGCACTCACTATTTGGTATGGATTAGTCCCCAGTGAAGTTCACATTAATGATTTATAAAATTCATACAAGCCTTTATAAGAACGGGCAAGTTTGATGAGGAATAAGTCAACCTCCCAGAATGTTTTTGAGTAGTGAGAGCAATCGAGACACAGAACATTTTCATATAGGGAATTTCTATAATGCCCCATTCACATGGGTGGGATTAGCATTTGGGACCTCAACTCTCCAAAGCATTTGTATTAGTATTATTTATGTGCTAAATAAAACATGAAATTATAGGTGTATTTACACCTGCTTAAAGGGGCAGCTTACTTCACTCATGTGCTTAATTTAGGAGGGGGCCATAACTCTTTTTGGTTTATATAGTATTATTTATACTCAATTGACTTCTACCTAAGTAAATAGCATGTCTAAAAGTCCAAAGCATACTATGTTCCTAAAACAATATTAAGTACAAAACATAGAATACTTTGCAAAGTATTTTAACGTTCCTGTACTATAGCATTGCTTTAACTGTCACTGCATAAAGAAACAAATTGATAGATGTAATGTTTTGCTTTAGGCAGGGAAATGGGTTGAACCAATGTCTTAACAGCTTGAAAAAAAACTAAGATGTCCAGTATGACCAAGTAGGGTGTAGTGTCTCTAAAAAGATGCAGTACCCTCCGTTGTTACTATAATCCAGAACCCCAAAGTTATCCAGCAACCCCAATCTCCTGAAATTTTAGAAATTGAAAAAACAAATTAAAACCCCAACTTTATTTTTTTTAATTCATTGGTCACCTTGGAATAATTCACCCTGCCCAAGGCCAATTTAGGTATAAACAGATTGAGGTACGTGTTCATTTTTGAGGGGGAAAACCAAACCGACAGTGGCACAACTTACACATTTCATATTATTGACATCTCTAATGGGGAGTGGGTCAGGATCCCAATACTTTAAGGAAGCCATTCTCAACTTTTTTACCCCAG
This sequence comes from Glandirana rugosa, assembly GCA_018402905.1. Classification (NCBI taxonomy): domain Eukaryota; kingdom Metazoa; phylum Chordata; class Amphibia; order Anura; family Ranidae; genus Glandirana; species Glandirana rugosa. The sequence goes on from BLSH010212870.1 coordinate 1,135,469, forward strand.
AGGAACCCTTGAAATAAATTTCTGGTCTCAGGGAACCCTTGCTAAAACCAATTCATTGGAAGCCAGTTGGAAAAAAGCCCCTTAGACTGGAAGCCAAAGAGAAAAATACCCCCTTACAGTGGTGGTTAGATTGCCACTCTTACCGGCAGCTAAAAGAGGCCTCTACCAAACTCTGGAGGAATCCTGGTTGAGAATAGCTGCTTTAAAACGTCAAGGCTAACCTCTACACTACCATGTTATAGCCACACTGTATGTATAGCCTCCCTGAACTGTAAGATAATAGTGTCAGGGCATTGCCAACCTTTGTATCTGTTATTGTTGGGTTTTGTTATCCATTGGTATGCTCTTTCCATATCTGTATTTTTCACTATTGGATATATAACGTACTTTGTAGAAGGAATTATCATGCATTATAAATCAGCAATAATATTATAAATTACTTGTTTTTTCAGCCTTTTGCAAGGAAAAAGATAAAGAGAAGAAGCTAGAAGATGATAGCTCAGCTACAGCTGTCCCCCAGTCGGCTTTCCTGGGGCCGACTCTCTGGGATAAGACCTTGCCGTATGATGGAGACACCTTCCAGCTTGAGTACATGGACCTGGAAGAGTTCCTCTCCGAAAACGGGATCCCACCTACCCAATCCTCACATGAACTGAATTCTCATCAGCCTAGCCTCCCACCACCCCCAGTGACCTCACCTTCTGTCATCGATCTCAGCAACCGAGCATCTACCTCTGTCCTACCAGGCTTGGTGCCCCAGAATTGCATGCACAGTCCAGTGAGACCTGGTAAGAAACTCTCTCTCTTTTTTTTTTTTTCTACATTTTAATAGAGTGGAGACCTTTTCTTCAGAGCTTTGAGGTGACTTTAGGCATTAGATGACTGTTGGCTGGTCCTTTTTAACTTTGGTGGGATTTTATGACTGTCTTTGTGTCAAAAAGGCAACCTGTAACCTTTATAGATACTTCAGCTATAGACTTAATGTCTTTACCAGTGGCTACAATTACTCCAAGGCAAGGCAGTTTATGCATTATAGCATATGCATCTGTTTGACTTGGATCCTCCAGTGCAAATTTGGGCTGAAAATGTATGATAACTCCACTTACAATTGTGAATTTGTAGGTGGCTTCTCATTTCTCCTAGTCCAGCAGTGAGATCTTTGACAGGCATATTGCTGGCCTCAACTGCACTGAACACTTGCCACAAATGGCCTAAAGTAAGATGAGTGATACATGTGGTTTACAAATTACTAGTTGGGAACCAATGACTGACCAGTAACCGAAATTAATATTTTATCAAATGATTTTTAAAAGGTTAGTCTTCCCAAAAGTGGTATTCACCAAATATATGGAATCATGTGGGTTGAATCACATACTGGACTCTTGAATTTTTGGGGGACTTTAGATGTCAATTCCTCCCTATAATTGTTCTTAGCAGTAATCCCAAGCACTTTGGCCTCTTAGTCCTCTTGCTACAATAGAGGTGTTCCCAGTCTTCTTGTTGCATTCTCCATTGAACATTAAAAAGTGCAAAAAAACAACAGGAGAGTGGTACCTGCTGCAATGCGCCACATAAAGTATGTAAGACCCCCAAGGGCTGGTGATACCACCACAGGAGGCCCTTAGAGACAGAAATAGTTAGGACATTTTTACCAAAAGCTGACATATCAATTTGTTTCCATGTAAATTGTACATTTCCCCTATGGTATTATTTATTGTAGAAATATATTGATCTAATAATGATGTACAACTAGGTATTATGGGTGCATTTAAGTATAACTTGAGCAAAAAGAAACTTTACAAGACCTTTTCTACATTTATTCAGACTAGTACCATTTTTAGTTATTTTATTAGTCACGATTAATTTCAAAGTTGAAGAGCCATGTTTGAATAGAAGAATCCTCATCAAGGCTGACCATAACTATGGATTTCTCGCCTACGCTTATCTGTAGAAAACCTTTGTTGATGCCCCTTGTCCTTATAAAGACATGGCTACTAACAGCTGCATTCCTTAAGGCAATTCAAGCACAAGGTCTATTGGCTGGCTATTTTTCTATAGGCAATTTTCTAGCAGCTTTAATCACTATACGTCAGCTTTCAATTGCAAAATCAATTGCAACCTTCTACCAACAATTTTTAATATTTGTACTTTCAAAGCAGGGACATTGGCAGGCTGCCTTGACTTGGACCCATACAATCACTCTTGTGATAGAAAGCTGTCTAAAAAGGGTTGCAATTGTTAAAAAAAATTGCCTGTGTATTTCCAACCTTGAATCATTCTCACCTCTCCGATTAATATTTAAATCTATGGCTTGACTTGAAAGTCCGTTAATAGTAAAGCACTGCTTGGATCCATTTTGAGGCTAGTCTACACAAACTGGGGAAAAGAAAACCGAAGCAGTTGCTACTTGCAACCTTTAAAGTGTTATCAAATAGCTGAGGTTTGGAATGCTGTTATGATGGTAATTGCTTTGTTTTTGCTCCAGTTTTGTACCTGTTTGCATGCCAATGGTCCTTTATAGCACGACACACATTTCTGCAAATATTCTGTGTTGCTAAGCAAATAGTAGCTTCATTGATTAGCAACTGACGATGGACACATTCCATCCTTCATAATTCACAGATTTTTATAAGACTACGTCCTAATTTCCGGGTGTTATGCAATGGAGAAGTCAGGAGATGCACATAAAATGTATCACACTATTCATGTAGAGTGTATAAAAAGTGTGTCACCAAGACTGAGCAATTGTATAGAAAGGAAAATGCATTTGTTGTGCTTACTCGACCAAATCAAAGGAAATAACTTTTTTCAATTACATTTTTTTTTACTAGTTTTGAAGCTCTTGAAGGCCCTTTACATTGGTAACAGGGTACCAGGGGAAGAAATGTTTTTTTTTTCTTAGCTTTCACGTATATAGGGGTCTATGACTTATCTCTGATTGATGGATGATGTCTGAAGAGGCATACTGCATGCCGCAGACTACTCCTGGTCAGTCTGAAAGTTACAATCTGAGAAATAGAGACAAGAACTGTTCTTTGTGAAAATCCCAGCAGTTCGCTGGTGGAGCCTGAAGAGCACCATGTGAGTTCTGGATGCTCCTTTGGCTGTTAATACAGCAATGCCTGTAGGGCCGGGGACATAAATCACTAAAGCAACCTCTAGCTCAAACATTATAGCCTGCTCTGCTCCATTAATGATGAATAGTTGATGATTAAATTAAGTTCAAGTTTTCTTGAACTCCTATCTCTAGAAAGGTTCCTGAGACAGTTTAGGGTACGCCAAGTGAAGATTTTGAGGTGTGGGCCTGATGATCTTTAGAAGCTGGAATCTAGAAGCCTGCTTAAAAAATGCAAGCAGCAAATAAGCAGGTTAAGGCTTCATGTACACTACAGCGCCTAAACATGAGTTTAGGAGCTTTTAGCCTTTTTTTGCCAAAGCTCAACTCCGTGTCCATGTACACATAGGCTTTTAGGATCCTTTAGGAATTGCTGCGGTTAGGGGTGGTTCAACCTACTTCTTCTGAATGTGGAAGAATCACATTTTGACCCCCTGCCGCAAAATTGTGTCACGATTTTGCCACGTTCTGAGTTTTCCCTTAGCCGACAGTTATATAATAGGCTATGTGTACATGAAGCCTTAGTCTGCCTTCTGAAGAGAAGGGTCAGATCAATAAGAATGTACCTTTGACAATAGGAAATTCAGTAAATAGCAGTAAAAGTGCCACAGCAATGGAGATAGGGTCCAGAATATATTATTATTAGAAGATCCACTTGATAAGAAAGCCAGCATGTTTCGAGTGTTCACAAAATGCCCTTTCGTCAGGGCTTGTATATTATGTTACTAAAGTGGAGTTCCACGCTAAACCTTAGTAATCTTGAAAATATTTCCTCCTCCTCCTAAGACCTATCCTGACTAATCTGTATAAGAAAAATGTATATACTTACCTATTTTCAGGCCGCACTGGTCCAGTCATGTGATCCGGGTCCCCTGCCCCAGCAAGCTGCGGCTGCAGGGGATAGAAGGGAGCTCAGACAATGGATAGGGAGATGTCACTGCTCCCAAGCATTCCAGCCATTGTTGGAGCATTCTCTCCTCTCCCCTGCAACTGCCACTGGCTGACACAGGGGAGATCACAAAACTGAACCAGAGCAGCCTGAAAACAGGTAAGTCTATACAGTGTACATGTTTCTTACATGGGTTCGTCAGCATAGGTGTTGGGGGGGATGTCTAAGAGGCTAAAGGTTGGCCTGGAATTCCATTTTACAAAATGGCTGGACTAGAATTTGTGAAATTGTTTGTAATGTGTTCATTACCTGCTGATGCTAATATTTGATGTGAAATCTACAAATACTTTCAAACCTTTCTGAGTCCAAGCAATCCTGAAGGACATAAGATGGATTTTGTAAACCCATGAAACGTGTTGACTGTCTTATCTTGCTGTTCTTCTAATATTAAACTATCCTGGACCTTCCTTTCATTGGAGTGGTGACTTTTCTGCTAGCTACTGGATTTCCCTCAGCACCTCCTCAACTAATAGGTAGGTCATGGACAATATTGGACATCAACAATAGGAGATCTCAGCGCCTCTTCTGTATGCACCCTTCACAATAGGGACATGTCAGATGAAACCCTTTTCTGCTGGGTAGAAACCAAGTCTTATTAAACGTATTCTCACCCGAGCATCATATTGGACATCAGGGCAGAATTGGGCCAAATATACCTCAATCCTAATAAAAAAAACAGAAGACTAACAGGAACTGACAGCGACTATTTTTTAGCAGATAGACAATTGCAAATGACAAAGTAAACCAATTATACTGGTAAAAAATGTTAACGTGCTTACATTGCATTTATAACTGAAAGCTGCCTGAAGTGAAAATGTTCCATTGCTCTGCATGCCATTGGATAACAACAAGACAACCAGACAACTGGCATTTTTTTAAGGAAAGGCCAGCAGTAGCACAGCACAGGTTTCCATTAATAAATGGTTATACTGTGTATAGAAAGACGAAAGGCAGATTTCAAAGTCTGTTGTCCTTGTGATAAATCATAGTTCCTCTATGTTGATGAATAGAAAGCATGGGCTAATGTATTTGTTGAAGCACTCATAACTCCCAAGGTATGTGTGTATTTATTTCCTTCCTCACTAGTCGATAAATACATAATGTTATATATATTTCTTTTTAATTAGTGGAAGTGAAAAATCACTTTTCCACACCTGCATGCATACAAATTATGACGATTGCAAGTGGTACATAAGCTCTATGTATTCATAAGACACACATAGAGCCATGGCTTGTGCCCCCCCCCCTCCTCATTGGCTCTCTGGCTGTGATCAATAGCAGTGGAAGCCAATGGGCGTCCGCTGCTGTCTCAGCCAATGAGAAGGGAGGCTAGGAGTCGAGGCTATTGTGAAAATTGGTGGATCGGATGGAGCTCAGATAATGGCGGAGGGGGGCGCGCTGCACACAGAAGGTTTTCAACATGCATACAATGCATTAAGGTAAAAATCCTTCAGCTTTTACAACCACTTTAATGGATCCTCTGCTGACATCAGCATACACAAAGCAGAGCAACTGCTTAAATTTAGGTCCAATTTAACATTAACACAGAGTCCACCCATTTCTTTTTTCCTGTCACTGGAGGATGGACAATTTAAATCAAACACATCATAGGTTTTGGCCACACAGAGACCTATCTCCTCCTTCATGCTGAGAACTTGCACAGCTGTTAAGCAGCAAAAAAACATAAACTTGCTAATTACTGGATTGTAAGATGGATTGTAAGCTCTCGCATACGATTAGTTCATCGGTGGCCTTGACTTTTGTAGGTATAAATGACAACATGCTGTTTGACCAAAGAAATTCATTGGGATACATTTGGCCAAGCATTCAGAGAGATCAACGGGAACGAAGTTGTGTAAAACTCAGTTGTACTTTGTTTACTTAATAGTGTATACACTATATTACCAAAAGTGTTGGGACACCTGCCTACACACGCATGAACTTTAATGGTATCCCAGTCTTAGTCTGTAGGGTTCAGTATTGAGTTGACCCACCCTTTGCAGCTGTAACAGCTTCATCCCTCCTAATTCATCCCAAAGGTGTTCTATCAGGTTGAGGTCAGGACTCTGTGCAGGCCAGTCAAGTTCCTCCACCCCAAACTCGCTCATCCATGTCTTTATGGACCTTATTTTATGCACTGGTGCACAGTCATGTTGGAACAGGAAGGGGCCATCCCCAAACTGTTCCCACAAAGTTGGGAGCATGAAATTGTCCAAAATGTCTTGGTTTGCTGACGCCTTAAGAGTTCCCTTCACTGGAACTAAGGGGCCAAGCCCAACCCCTGAAAACAACCCCACGCCATAATCTCCCCTCCACCAAATGATTTGGAACAGTGCACAAAGCAAGGTCCATAAAGACATGGATGAGTGAGTTTGGGGTGGAGGAACTACTGGCCTACACAGAGTCCTGACCTCAACCCGATAGAACACCTTTAGGATGAATTAGAGTGGAGACTGCATGCCAGGCCTTCTCATCTACATCATGCACGAATTCGCTTTTGGAAGAATGGTCAAACATTCCCAAAGAGACACTACTAAACCTTGTGGACAGCCTTCCCAGAAGTGTTGAAGCTGTTATAGCTGCAAAGGGTGGGCCAACTTAATATTGAACCCTATGGACTAAAGCTGGGATAACATTAAAGTTCATATGCGTGTAAAGGCAGGCGCCCCAATACATTGTAATATACACTATATTACCAAAAGTGAGAACTTTTATACTCTTATTCTGTTTGAAAGCTGTATTGCATAAACTTTCATTCTCCTTCAAGGGATATATAAACTACCTTATAACAACACAAGATTAATTTGTCTGTACAGTACAAGGCTAAATGCAGATGTGAGCCAAGACTCTGCCTCTACTAATCGCTGCTAAGTAAAGCTCCATGCATAGCTGAGAACACCCGGATTATAGATAAATCTCTATTTAAATAGACTTCTGTGCCTGACAGGGCCAGACAATTATTAACAGAGGAAAATAAAAGCCTGCTTCTTTATTTCTCCTTATCCCTTATTTCTGCGGTGGGATAATTAGCAGATCTCTGCGCGCACACTCAACACGCCCCTCCCATGTTTACTTTCCCAGCTTGTAATTGAGACACGTGTGAGCACACGGTGCTGGAACACTTGTGCTCACATTTCATCTCATGTGAACGTGGATTACTACGCGTACAACTGTACACATGATTCAGCCCTGTGTGGCCAGACTGTTCTGTGCTTGTGATATGGACAGCTAAACAATCAGCTACACATTATTAGTTTAATGATTTTATAATATAGTGTAGATAGATAGATAGATAGATACTGTAGATCAGGGATATGCAATTAGCGGACCTCCAGCTGTTGCAAAACTACAAGTCCCATCATGCCTCTGCCTATGGGTGTCATGCTTGTGGCTGTCAGAGTCTTGCTATGCCTCATGGGATTTGTAGTTCTGCAACATCTGGAGGTCCGCTAATTGCATATCCCTGCTGTAGATAGATAGATCCTTAAAAAAGTATTTAGAACCTCCCTCGATTTTCTGAACAACAAATCTTTGGCTCTTTCTGATATTATATTTTAATTGAAAAGCACAGGATTTCATATTTTTCATGTATTCAGTCCTCAAACAGAAGAAGTAACACCACATTGTAAATAAAACCCTGTTGAACTCCAGAGAGCCAAGTTCATGTAGAACTTTGTCCCATTCAAATCTGTGCTGTGGTTAGGAAATAAAAGTATATTGTTTCTGTTTGTGCTGGCTGTCAGCTCCACCCCAGGTTGAAGCCCAATTTATGGATATTCCCATAGGGGAGTTACAGCCAGCACTATAGCCACCTCCCCCTCTTTCAGGTTCCCTTTGCAAAATATAATAGTAAAATGCAGAATCAGCTTGCCCATTGCCCAGTATGGGACAATCTCTCCCCAAGCACGCATACCCAATATGAAATATTTATAATGCTACGAGCCGCACACCCCAGAGAGACAGCTGGAGGGAGAACTCTGTAACCCAGGTAGCAGGTTGCTGCTACTCATTCTTGCTGGTTGCAGGTGAAGGTGGGATTTTTGCACATAGCTTCCTTATAGGAGGACTACCGAGGGACAGGGAAGACGGACACTTCCAGACGACTTCACAGTCTATAGTAGCTAGGTTTCCAGCAGGTGGCTGCATCAGTAGGACACTTTTTGGCTGTGTGATCGATCTGCCTGTTGATTGTTTACATAGTCAGCAGGTAGATCATACAGTCCAGGAATTTGTGTGCTTACGTTGTGAATGGAACTGACGATGTCCCCTGCTCTGCTGAATGACAGCATTGGTCTTCAGCATGCTCCTGCTGTCATAGACCAGTGCGAGACCTAATTATATGTAAGGATTGTATTAAGAAATTTTTTTTTTTGGTCTATACAGGATGGATGGGCAGGGAATGGCAGTGTAGGGAGAGGGATAGTTGGAGTTAGGGTTTAACATTTCTAACCCATATAATTTTCCCTACACCAGACCTCTCCAACTTCTACAACCCTTTCACTTTGCACAGTACATTCCTGTTTCTTCAGGAGAAGCAATTCAGCCATAAATTTTCTCAGGTAGGCCCTATGGCACCCAGAACCATGGGTCCTGTTGCAGATGCAACCTCTGCTACTCATGCCTATGTTCCTACGCCACTACACATTTTAAGGCTTTATCAGAAGAGAAGAATAGATTGTCAGGGGATATTTCCAGCCTACCCAAAGACTTGTGATGGTAAAGATCCACCATGCATGATCAGATTGTCTGACAATTGTGCCAAAAGCACTTGCATTGTGCAGTATGTCTCAGTCTACATCTGGCTTCTGCCATTATGGACGTAGGCTGTTCAGGGCATTATCAAAAGTCTGTTCCGTTCAGTAGACAGAATTCTGCTCAGACCTTTGGAGGATACAAAAAAAAAGAAACAGTCTTTTTTTATTGTAGTAGTGGATCAACAAACAGACTTATTTAAAGCAATAATCCAGTCCCTCGGGGCACTGCTGGTGCGTCACAAGCGTCTGACCTGGTCACAAGGCCTTCACAGTAGAATCAGTTCAATCATTTCATAGGGGAGGCAAATGAAGCTTTCCTGAAGCAAACGGGCTCATGGCCACGTACTCAAAGGAACAATAATCCTCTTTGTGTTACAGAAAATTATGGTTATTAATGTGCTTATGAAGAACAAGCTAGCTTTTTGGATGGGTATTTGGCTTTGAGGGCATGAATGTGTCCTTATGCACTCAGTAAATATAACTCACCTGGTCACCCTTCAGTTTTTGATTACTGTTGGAAGTTTTAATCCCAAGGCTGTTGGTCAAATGCCAAACTTCAAATATATATCAATTCTGGTTTATCAAAAATGGAACCCAATTGGAGCTGTTGCCAGTAGAGACCAGTCAGTGTTCATCTTTCTCTTGCTGGCAAGAAATGGGGTTGATATGTAAAGAAAAAACTATTATGACTAAAGCCCCGTACACGTGGTGCGACGGTTGTATACAAACGGTCGTACGACTGCTTGTTGTACGATCATCCGACCATTAGTATGCGCGATTAGAACAGTCGACGTATGACGGTCGTACAACAGAAGTTGGATGAGCAAACCAGAAAACTTTGGTTGTACCAACAAGCGGTTGTACGACCGTTGTATCCTGTGTACAGAGAAGTTGTACTGTGCAAAACACGCATGCTCAGAAGTCAGGAACGCTCGGAAGTATGCGTTCTTGTAAACCTACGTTCTAATTTACAAATTACATGCACCTGAACTTCCTCTTTATACACTCGTAACATGTCACTACATTCGGCTTGGTTGTACGATCGCTTAGTGCACGTCAGTATGCGAGATACATCAGCCAACATACGATTTGGGTGGTTCGCTTGTACGTCCGCTGCACCGTGTGTACGGGGCTTTAAGAATGGATTATATGAGAAGTGTGGTGAAGTCAATCCTTGGGTTCTGATATAGTCTGAGGACCCCATGGTCCCATTGTTTAGTTTTGCTCCCATTAACATGTGGGTGTTTCCACTTTTGATTCTCCTAAATATAACATAAAACTTTAGCAAGGGGCTTCCTCATCATGTCAAGGGTGCTAATCCTCATAATCCATTCATAATCCCAAAAGAGCTTTTGGGCGGTAAATATCCTCTCCATCTACCAGAACACACTGATGTAGTCAACTTAACTAGTTGAGAAGCATGACTGCACATTTTGTTATCAAACATTGAGGTTAACATTATCTTTTAAAGGAAATCTGCCATTTCTAAACTCTTTCTTAACATGCTCTGGCTGTATCTAGCTTCAATACCAAGTCTCTGATCTTGAATAACGCAGCTATTAAAGTCCGAGTGAAAACAGAACTGTTGCTTTGCACACTTGGTTTGGCACAGTGACTTTAAACCGGACTTGGAAGAAAGACATTTGGAACTACCCCTAGTGGTCCTGCTGGTTTTTTGTCTTAAATTATGTAAGTTATCCGCAAATTCAAAAGCCTTGCCCTACAGAGAACCAGGCTGAATTTTGACCAAAGAGCACAACAGAAAGCCATCTGACGACGTGGGACTGTGCCCCCAAAATACTATATTTTGTGTACCTGCATTGGATTCAGCATGTCCTGTTTAATCCCATGGTAAGCTGATCACTGTGATTTATTGCTCTACAGTTATTTCTGGGGATCACTCCTATGCTTCTAGTTTAGGGCATAGCACCATCTGCTGTCATCTCTACTTCCTAGTCAACTCTGGATTGGGGCCAGACCATGGAAAGCTTGGGACTTCTTGTACAGTGTGTACAGTTTTGTGTTTATCACAGACACGTGCCAACCCTCCTGTATTTGCAAAGAATTTGTTGGACATCTGGATGTACTAGCAGGAGATAGCTTGCAATAGGCTGGGACACATTGTGCCCTGGGAAGAAGGAGTGAACTTGGCAATCCTTTCTCACGTGGATTGACTTGTGCCAAGCAGAGAACACTACTATCAGCATGCTTTCACTTCATATGGTAATCACGGAAAGTCTGTGTACAGTAAAGTACATTGCGTTCAGTAATTACAGTTGCAACAAGTTGTTCTTCCTTTATTAAGTAATCCAAACTGTTATTTAAATTAGCCATGTGATGTGAATATCAGAATCCAGGATGCAGGATGACTATTAGGGAATGCAAAATTGTCACAAAATCTTAGCAGTCTCAAGGACAATCTGATGCTAACATGCTTTTTTATTTAGTTTTTTTGCTTTTTTCTTCAATTTTGCAATGTGTGTGCATGTCCAAATGCCATTACATTAGGGTCTATTTACACCAATGCGCACATTAATGCATTCTCTGGGTGTCTGTTGACCTGCAATATTATAAAGCAGTCTATTCACATTGAATGGATCCTTAACAAGTTCCTGAACTTGTTTTGAGCTTATTGTTCTGCAGTTATTTCTGGAAACACTGATTTAACTCTAGTTTAAAAGAGAAATGCAGAGTTTAAAAATAAGTAACCATACATACTTACTTGGGCAATCACAAAGGCCGATGATCTTCATTTCTCGGTCTTCAGTGAGCAGAGAGCATGTGACTGTCAGTCACTGGCTCTCTGCTCTGCTCCTCCAGCCCTCACTGGAGTGCCAGGCTGGAGAGGGGGCAGGAGCTGAATCCGGCTCTTAGTGCTGAGAAGTTGAGGTAGCTGCCACTGAGGTATCAGGAGAAGTAGGGCATATGACCATCTGCTGTTCATTTTGTATCTTCTTGTCAACTCTGGATTGGAGACAGACCCCAATCCTGAAGCATAAAATTGAATTATCTGTGTCTCTATTGATACTAGCAGAATCGCAGACAGGGCCAATTAAAGGATCAATAACTAGTATCTTTATGCAAAATATATTTTAAATAATAGATCTGACCTAATCAAAACATGAATGCACTTGTTTTACAGTCTTATGGTATTAGAGATCAATAAAATGAGTTTCTTGCTTTTGGTGTGGGGTGACCAAAAGGTGGAACACTGGTGTGCGATGACCACTTTTGGTCATCAGTAGGGCACTAGAAGTACAAAGGGTTCACCAGCAAGCGATGGATGCTGCTCAGATGACCTCCTTATCAAAAAGGGCCAACTGGTCAGTGTCAACATTGTGTAGGAACCTCTGTTGGCATGCACATGGGTGAGCCAACAGTGGTGGTCAACCACAGAAACCCTAAACTATTTTTCTACATCTGAAGTTTCTGCAAGCCTTTCTAACAACATTCGCTTTTTTCAAATTAAAGTGTTGTTTGTTCCTATCATAGCATTCTGCAGAATCTGTTTGGATATCAAAATAGAAATGATCCAGCAAGTTATTAATAATCGCAATTACCATGTTGACGAGCAACACGGAGGCAAGCCTGGGACTTCCTGTACAGTGTGTATAGTTTTGTATTTACCTCGGATGTGTGCCAACCCTCCCGTATTTGTAAAGACTTTGTTCCACATCTGGATGTGCTAGTAGGAGATAGCTTGCAATAGGCTGGGACATGGTGTGCCCTGGGAAGGAGTGAACTTGGCAATCCCTCCTCACGTGGATTGACTTGTGCCAAGCAGAACACAATACCATCCGCTTACTTTCACTTCCATTGATGAATCACGAGAAGTCTATGTACAGTAGACATAAAAGTACAGTACATTACGAATAGTAATTACAGCTGTAATAGCTGTTTCCTTATTAAGTAATCAAAAGTGTTTTCCTTTATTATTTTTAACAACTTAGTCATGAGATAGGCACTAAGGTTGAATAATAGATCTGACCTAATCAAAACATGAATGCACTTGTTTTACAGTCTTATGGTATTAGAGCTCAATAAAATTAGTTTCTTGCTTTTGGTGTGGGGTGACCAAAAGGTGGAACGATGACCACTTTTGGTCATCAGTAGGGCACTTGAAGTACAAAGGGCTCACCAGCAAGCGATGGATGCTGCTCAGATGACCTCCTTATCAAAAAGGGCCAACTGGTCAGTGTCAACATTGTGTAGGACCCTCTGTTGGCATGCACATGGG
>BLSH010212870.1:1148533-1159562 GCA_018402905.1 Glandirana rugosa
AACCGTGTGTAGGCTCCATTTATGTTTTGATATGTGTGACATGTCCTTGAATCTGTTTGGATATCAAAATAGAAATGATCCAGCAAGTTATTAATAATCGCAATTACCATGTTGACGAGCAACACGGAGGCAAGCCTGGGACTTCCTGTACAGTGTGTATAGTTTTGTATTTACCTCGGATGTGTGCCAACCCTCCCGTATTTGTAAAGACTTTGTTCCACATCTGGATGTGCTAGTAGGAGATAGCTTGCAATAGGCTGGGACATGGTGTGCCCTGGGAAGGAGTGAACTTGGCAATCCCTCCTCACGTGGATTGACTTGTGCCAAGCAGAACACAATACCATCCGCTTACTTTCACTTCCATTGATGAATCACGAGAAGTCTATGTACAGTAGACATAAAAGTACAGTACATTACGAATAGTAATTACAGCTGTAATAGCTGTTTCCTTATTAAGTAATCAAAAGTGTTTTCCTTTATTATTTTTAACAACTTAGTCATGAGATAGGCACTAAGGTTGAATAATAGATCTGACCTAATCAAAACATGAATGCACTTGTTTTACAGTCTTATGGTATTAGAGCTCAATAAAATTAGTTTCTTGCTTTTGGTGTGGGGTGACCAAAAGGTGGAACGATGACCACTTTTGGTCATCAGTAGGGCACTTGAAGTACAAAGGGCTCACCAGCAAGCGATGGATGCTGCTCAGATGACCTCCTTATCAAAAAGGGCCAACTGGTCAGTGTCAACATTGTGTAGGAACCTCTGTTGGCATGCACATGGGTGAGCCAACAGTGGTGGTCAACCACAGAAACCCTAAACTATTTTTCTACATCTGAAGTTTCTGCAAGCCTTTCTAACAACATTCGCTTTTTTCAAATTAAAGTGTTGTTTGTTCCTATCATAGCATTCTGCAGAATCTGTTTGGATATCAAAATAGAAATGATCCAGCAAGTTATTAATAATCGCAATTACCATGTTGACGAGCAACACGGAGGCAAGCCTGGGACTTCCTGTACAGTGTGTACAGTTTTGTATTTACCTCGGATGTGTGCCAACCCTCCCGTATTTGTAAAGACTTTGTTTCACATCTGGATGTACTAGTAGGAGATAGCTCGCAATAGGCTGGGACATGGTGTGCCCTGGGAAGGAGTGAACTTGGCAATCCCTCCTCACGTGGATTGACTTGTGCCAAGCAGAACACAATATCATCCGCTTACTTTCACTTCAATTGATGAATCACGGGAAGTCTATGTACAGTAGACATAAAAGTACAGTACATTACGTATAGTAACTACAGTTGTAATAGCTGTTTCCTTATTAAGTAATCAAAAGTGTTTTCCTTTATTATTTTTAACAACTTAGTCATGAGATAGGCACTAAACAATTAGCTTAGTGAAATGTGACAATTTGTTGAAATTGAAGATGCAGGATAACCTATTAGAGAGTTCAAAATAACCACAAAATCTTAGCAAATTAAGAACAATCCGATCCTAAGTTAATGTTTTTAGTATATTTTTAATATGCTGTTTCTGTGAATAAGAGGGCTTATTTACGCCTATGCACATATTAATGCACCTTTGGGCATGCATTGATCTGCATTGCTTTAAGACAGTCCCTTCAGTTTGAACTGACCTCTACCAAGTACCTGAATTTTCTTTAGATTACTGGAGCTCAATGCATGTACATTCACATACATGTAATATATATTATGCATATATGTACATGTATATATTTATGTATGAGTGTTACTGCCACACATTACCTACCTAATCCATGAACTCCTAAATGTAATTATCAAATACAGACAGTCCTACCCACTGCCAAATGAAAATCATTTAAGAATATTTATACCTCCCAGAGCACAGATTGAAATTGATCAAATGAACACCACATGTTACAAATGTGTCAGAAAGGCAAGAATACAATGCTTCTGAATGGGTACCCAGTTGACATCCAGTGGGAACCTTGAGATTTTGGGATCAACAGTTCCGATTACCAAAATCTTTTAAAGGGAACCTACTGAATTCACAGGATGAAACTGTCAGCCAGGCAACCATCATTCCCAACAATGGCAGCCACCATAGGCTATAAGAAGATTGCCAAGACCCTCAAACTGAGCTGCAGCATAGGGGGGCCAAGATTATATAGTGGTTTAACAGGACAGGTTCCACTCAGAACAGGCCTCACCATATTTGACCAAAGAAGTTGAGTGCACGTGCTCAGTTTCATATCCAGAGGTTGTCTTTGGGAAATAGACGTATGAGTGCTGCCAGCATTGCTGCAGAGGTTTAAGGGGTGGGGGGTCAGCCTGTCAGTGCTCAGACCATACGCCACACACTGCATCAAATTGGTCTGCATGGTTGTCGTCCCAGAAGGAAGCCTCTTCTAAAGATGATGCACAAGAAAGCCTGCAAACAGTTTGCTGAAGACAAGCAGACTAAGGACATGGATTACTGGAACCATGTCCTGTGGTCTGATGAGACCAAGATAATGTTTGGTTCAGATGATGTCAAGCGTGTGTGGCAGCAACCAGGTGAGGAGTACAAAGACAAGTGTGTCTTGCCTACAGTCAAGCATGGTGGCGGGAGTGTCATGGTCTGAGGCTGCATGGGTGCTGCCAGCACTGGGGAGCTACAGTTCAATGAGGGAACCATGAATGCCAACATGTACTGTGACATACTGAAGCAGAGCATGATCCCCTCCCTTTGGAGACTGGGCCGCAGAGCAGTATTCCAACATGATAACGACCCCAAACACACCTCCAAGGCAACCACTGCCTTGCTAAAGAAGCTGAGGGTAAAGGTGATGGCCTGGCCAAGCATGTCTCCAGACCTAAACCCTATTGAGCATCTGTGGGGCATCCTCAAATGGAAGGTGGAGGAGCGGAAGGTCTCTAACATCCACCAGCTCCGTGACGTCATCATGGAGGAGTGCAAGAGGACTCCAGTGGCAACCTGTGAAGCTCTGGTGAACTCTATGCCCAAGATTGTTAGGCAGTGCTGGAAAATAATGGTGGCCACACAAAATACTGACACTTTTGTCTCAATTTGGACATTTTCACTTAGGGGTGTACTCACTTTTGTTGCCAGCGGTTTAGACATTAATGGCTGTGTGTTGAGTTATTTTGAGGGGACAGCAAATTTACACTGTTATACAAGCTGTATACTCACTACTTTACATTGTAGCAAAGTGTAATTTCTTCAGTGTTGTCACATGAAAAGATAGAATAAAATATTTACAAAAATGTGAGGGTGTACTCACTTTTGTGAGATACTGTATATTTTATGGATTTTTTATTCCATTTGAAATTGAAAGGGAAGCTAATATGCTAATTAGCTGATCTCTTTAGCTAGGCTCTCAGAGTAATGGGTATGTTCTTTACCTGCTTTTTACATTTTTACACATTTGTAATTCACTAGATTACAAATTTTACTTGCCTTATTATTTGCAGAGATTCAGCCCCTATGGCACCTCATGGCCAACATTTTCCACTAAGTCCATCAAATACAGCAAATCACAGATGAGCAGTGTGACAAAGATGATCCAACTTAAAACAGGCTCCAGCAAAGTGCTATATTTATTTATTACAGGTATTTATATAGCACTGACAAACTATATAGCACGTCACATATTGTACATTCACATCAGTCTCTATTCTCATGGAGGTTACAATCTAAAGCCGGCCCATGGATCGAAATTTGACCAGTTCATCAGAGACCGGATCAATTTTGATCCATGTATGGCCAGGGCAGTTGTACAGAATTTGATCTGATGATCAACTCCTATGCAATCGCCCTGTCAGATTTTTGCTGCTCAATCAGCCCTGGTGGCTATAACCAGCAGCGCTGATCAGTATATTCATACATCGAGGAAGCCTTCACGTAGTCAGAATACAGTAGCTTAGCAGGGAGCGTTTCCGACCTCTACATTGAGTGTGTGGATGGAGAATGGAGTACGTTTTTTTTTTTGCATTCAACCCGCTGATTGAACTAAAAAAGCTGACAAATCTATGGGCTGCTTAAGGTCCCTATCTCATGTACACACTATGGAAATTTAGATAGTAGCCAATTAACCTACCAGCATGTCTTTGGACTGTAAGAAGAAACCACAGAGGAAAGCTACGCAAGTACTAGGAGAACATGCAAACTCCAAGCAGGTAGGGTCCTTCTTCTCACAGAGACCCCCAATCCATGGATACATTTTCATACACAGTACAGACAATTTGGCAGACTCCAATTTACCTATCGCTAGTTTTTTCTATTGTATGAGAACCTCACAAAAAACATGGAGGCATCATGGATGTGCCCTGTATTAAATGTTTGTTCGCAAAATAACCATTTTATATAAGTAATTAAAAAAAAATATTAACAATTTTTCAAAGTTGTAAAAAAAAAATAAATAAAAATTAAGCAGCAACCATTATAATTTCCCTTTTAAGACGCTTCCTGTTGCGCTGAAGTATGTAAAAAAAATCTCCATCCTATTGGTGAAGGGAGCGAGAGAGGTTTGTACAAAATAATACAGAGCAATCTAACTTGGCTGGGAGCACAATGGGGACTCGGTCCGGACTGATTGCTGCCGAACATCTGAATGAATCTCATACTCCAGACAATCTCAGGCTTTCTACGCGCATCTCTCCTTAAATGGTCCCAACGCAGCAGAAACCCTCTTCGCTGCCAAGGTAAAATTCTCATCTGAACCTTTCTGTAACAAATTCTGAGTTTTGGCTGCACAAAGCAGAAACCAGCTGTGTAAACTCCAGACACACAAAAACAAGCTCTGCTGGATAGGAGGTTAAGTTTCATGTACTTTATATCATGGAGGTTAGATAGCAGGAACCTTAAGGTTTACCCAATACAATTTTGTTTTAAAGATTTGGATAGAGTGTGGAATTGTTAAATAAGAAGTCTCATTTCAATTTTTAATGATGGGATTCTGTGCCGCAGGGGACAAAGTACATTTAGTACTTTGTCCCATTTTCCTGTTTGCTGTCGAAGTCTGGCTGTGAGGTCAAACAAGGCACCCCTCCTCCCTTCATGGCTGTCCGACAACACAGCTAGCAAGGAGATGGCTGCTTTGACAGATGGCACTTTCCTGAGACAAGTGTCTCATAAGGCAGTCATTCTCAACCTCAGTCCTCAAGTACCCCTAACGGGCCATGTTTTCAGGTTTTCCTTTATTTGCACAGCTGCTTTAAATCAATATCAATGGCATGGTATTGATAAGAGCTATTTTATCTAAGGGAAGTCCCGCTGGGGGTACTTGAGGAATGAGGTTGAGAACCACTGTCACAAGGAATGTAAGGTGAGGGGGTCTAGTCAGCTAAAATGTTCTAGACAAGTGGGCAAATGTTTGAGGATGGGAAAATTTCAGGTACTTATATAGCACCGTCAATTTACGCAACGCTTTGCATACACACTGTGCATTCACATCAGTCCTTACCCTCAAGGAGCTTACAATCTGAGGTCCCTAATACACATTCATACATACTAGGGCCAATTTAGACAGGATCTAATTAACCTACAAGCATGTCTTTGGAGTGTAGGAGGAAACCTACACAGGCACAGGGAGAACATGCAAACTCCAGGCAGGTAATGTCATGGTTGGGATTCGAACCAGCGACCCTTTTGCTGCTAGGCGAAAGAACCACCCACTACATATGGATGGATGTTGAGAAACGGTTCTGAGGGTCTGTTATATGTTATATATCGTGAAGGTTTTCTTTTCCGCTAATTTCGCTAAATACTTCCTCATTCCATTTGCTAACCTCTATACAGCACTCATGCAGAGTACTAAAATCAATTTTTTCTAAAAGTATGCTACCTATGGTTAAAATGTAATTCTGCATGTGTTACATAATCGCACCACAAATTTTCATGTCTTATAGGCGGTTTGTGTAGGTTGTCCTCTTGCTGTTTCTGCAGTCTGAGTTACAAATTTGAGTTGTTCCTTGTGGGTGCATATTTCAATGCAGCCACTCATGTAAACCTTGTGGAGTAACTATAGGCAAGTTCAATGGGTAAACTTCTAACTTTGTCCAAAAAAACTTGCAGCCAGGATGCACTGCTCTATTCTCATGTATTCTGATGCTATTGGCTAGGTCTGGAGCCTCTTGTTACATGATCTGCTGCTTTCTGCATTGGGATGGTGCTGGAACCAGGGAATACAATAGCTCAACATTTCACAAGCTCAAAGTTTGAGTTGTCCAGAAAGAATTCCAGCAGTAGCTAGCAGACAGGTTGAATGAGATAATAGAAAAGTGCTGCCAGTCAATGGAAAGGCTCTGTCTGCTTTTGAGTCTAAGGGAAAATTCTCAGGGTTGCCTGGAGTGCGCATTTAAAAAAGTGTTTATTAAAATTTTGCAAAAGTGAGCAGCAACCCATACCAATGGTAAAGAGACACCAATTTGTATAGCAATAACTTTGGAAATTGATCTAATGCAGGGGTAGGGAACCTGTGGCTCTCCAGCTGTTGTAGAACTACATTTCCCATCATGCTTCTGGGAGTAATTGTATACATTAGCCTTGCAATGCCTCATGGGAAATGTAGTTCTACAACAGCTGGAGAGCCGCAGGTTCCCTACTCCTGATCTAATGTTTCATGAATCAAGCATCTTTAACTTTCATTTTATAAGTAAAATGTGTATGAATGTACTTTCAACACATTTCAGGTTCTCTCCCTTCTTCAGTGTTAGACAATTGTATTGGAGTAACGAATCCGTTTACTTCAGTTGCATACATTTTCCTGATGTTGAAAATTAAATGATATAACAATGATTAGGATATTAAGGTCCCATTCAAACTATTGCACTGCAGTAACATGCCCATTACATAATGTACTGTTAAGCTGACAAACTGTCAAATGTATTGTTAAAAACATCTATCATTATCATTTTGTTACAGTTATGTACCCTATGTCACAAAGCACATGTAGTACTTTGTCACATGTTTCTAAGTGCTTCCTAATTCTAGCTATGAGGTCTGATCTGCCCCCCATTCCTCCTGCCACAGCTGATCCAACAACAGCTATGCAGGAGACGGCTGATTTACAATGACAGCTTGTATTGGCTGTGAGTGCTTTCCACAGTCAAGAAGTGGCAAACAGAAAGCAGAGGGAGGAGGGATGTCTCAGGTTCTGCATTCTTCTTACCACTGTTTGTCTGTGGAAAGCGTTCACAACTGCACTTATGAATCAGCCGTCTCCTTCAAAGCTGTTGTCGGACCGGCCATGGCAGAAGGGGAGGGAGTCAGGTCAGACTTAGCAACATGAGAACGAGTACTACATGTACTTTGTCTCCTAGGGGACAGAACTGTAACTAAAATTATAATGAAAGATCTTCTTTAACCTTGATTTGGAATACCACCCCATCCTTGTCAACATACATGCATTGCAGTGCACCACAGTGCATGATATTGCGTTACAAAAATAATGATTGCATCTTTTTAGCGCATTAGCATTTGAATGGGCTTCCTTAATGCAGCACACATTAATGTACGGAAAAATGTGTATTAGTGTGTGTGTGGTAACACAGTGCAACAGTGTGGACCCAGCCTTAAAGGGGTTGTAAAGTCTCAAGGTTTTTCTCCTTAAAGTGATTGTAAAGGCTTGTTTTTTTTTTTTTTCTTTTTAAATAACAAACATGTTATACTTACCTCCTCTGTGCAGTTGGTTTTGCACAGAGCAGCCTGGATCCTCCTCTTCTTGGGTCCCTCTTCTGCTCTCCTGGCCCCTCTCTCTGGTGAGTGCCCCCTCAGCCAGCAGCTTCCTATGGGGGCACCCAAGCCGACTTAGAGCTCCGTGTATCCATTCAGACATGGAGCCCCGACTCGGCCCCGCCCCCCTCTCTCCTGATTGGCTGACCCATTTTGATTGACAGCCACGGGAGCCAATGGCGCCTCTGCTGTGTCTCAGGAGTAGTATCTGGGATAGCTAAGACACTCGTGGACATCGCTGCAGTGAGATGAGACTCGGGTAAGTAATTAGGGGGTGCTGGGGGGGCTGCTACACACAGGAGGTTTTTTTTATCTTAATGCATAGACTGCATTAAGATAAAAAACCTTCTGCCTTTACAACTAAGTAAAAATTAAGGTGAAAAACCTTCTGTGCTGCAGCTGCCCCCCCCCCCCAGAGCCCCCCCGTCCCTTTTTCTTACCTGAACCTGTTTGTTCCAGCGACAAGCACGCTCCAGCCACTGTCTCTGTCCTCATTGGATAGATTTATAGCAGCAGGAGCCATTGGCTCCCACTGCTGTCAATGAAATCCAGTGACACGGGAGAAAGGGGCAGGGCTGAGTCCTGCTGTCTGTGTCAATGGACGCAGCAGCGGGACTCGTGAGTGTGCCCACACCGGTGCCCCCATGCAAAGCGGCTCTCCGTGGGGGCACCTGTTGAAGAGGAGGAGCTAGGAGCGCCGCCGGGTCACACCAAGAAAAAGAGGATTGGAGCTGCTCTGTGCCAAACCCTTGCACAGGGCAGGTAAGTATAACATGTTTGTTATTTAAAAAAATAATACAAAATACTTGTTCTGTGTGGTTCTTGTTAAACAGTACAGCAGTGGCAGTACTTTTTTTGCTCAGCACTAAAAACAGATTCAATTCAAATATAACTGCATGATCCCTATGAAAGCTTTCCATCAAAGTTGTTTTTACATTTGTGAACCCCATACAGATGGCATTGATCAGACTGGTATAAAGCATATTTCTACTCATGAAAACATTTCATGCTTTTTCCAGTAATCACAATATTACGATATTAGCAGCCAAAGGTCTTTTTTTCATGTAAGACTCTATAGCCTAAAGGCCTTAGCTGGCTTACAGAAAGTACCGTTTTGATATTTTTTAAGACCATTTCCTTAAAGTTTGAAATCTCTAGCTGCATTTGACACCATTGTTCTCAAAATAGCTTCCTGGTCTCTGCCGGGAAAATAAAATCTGTATTCAATAAAATGCAATGTTATGTGCCCCTTTCACCTCCTAGAAGTAGATTCCCTGTAATATACAATAGATATATTTCTATCATTATCAACTTTGACATTGTATAGAAGCTATGGGCCTGCTCCATCATTGCACTTTAAGCACTCCCACATGTAGCTTAGATGTTCTTTCAGTGCGGGTTTTCTTTTTTTTGCAAGCAGTGTGCACTATTTTTTTGGGAAATTCCCACTAGAGTCTTGCAATGCTCCTTCAGAATGAACATCTATTTTCATTCATATGCAATATGTTTTTGTGGAAGCCTGCACAGATATCCTTAAATGTCTATGGACAAACTGTGAAGATGGCACAAGGAGCCTCACATGTCCTTTTTGCTTTATTGTTATTTTCTTGGGCTGTTGTAGATGTTCAAAGAGAATGGAGGTGCAGGAAAGATGGATTCCTGGAAGATATAGCTTGAAAAAAAAATTAACTTCTATAAGGACTTTTTTGGGAGGGTCAAAAAAGTATTAGCTGGATAACACACAAAATATACACTGATGAATTATACTTTGCACGTTCACTGGACCGTAGGAATTTTCCAAAAGCTTATAGATCTTAATAGACTTTGGTATATGTTCTGTTTAATGTCTACATTGTTATGCTTTATGCTTATCTTGTCACATAACATTTATTAACGAGGAGGCTGGGAAAAGTCCATATGCGAGCAGAAGTCTTGATCAGGCCATGAAATTCAAGGTTGCAGCAATCATGGTGTGTATATTGTGAACTATACAGTTATCACATGTTTACCCAGAGTGATTGGGACTGTTATAATAGGAAAATTGTTAAATAATTGCTTTGTTTATTGTCACAGGGTCTCTCGGACCTTCACAGCCTCAGCCAGAAAATCCAGGTGGCCATTACTAGTTTGTATACCATAACAGTGACAATTCACTGGATAGAACTAGCCATTCTTGGCTACCTGAGCCTATAACCTCAGAAAATAGTCTAATTTTTTTTTTAGGATAACAATTTGGTCACCCCTAGATCCTATAGAACTATAGTTTATGCTGTGACAAGTTAGAATACCAATACATATAGAATAGAAGAGTCTATTTTTCATGTAATAAAAATCATGGAAGCCTTGATTCCAAACAAATTCCAGAAAAATGAATCTGTGGGATTAGATTTTTTTGACCAATTTCCATCATGCAAAAGCTCTTTTTAAAGTAATTTCTCCATCCTACTCAAAAGTTGCACAGTCTTGACTTTTTCTGTAAAAGTCCCTCCTTCAAAACCTTCTTGTTGGTCTTTAAAGTGGTAGTAAACCCTCCTATCATTTTCAGCCAGGAAGCTGCCATCTTGGCCTCTGTTTAATCTACAACTGCCATGATGCTGCACATGTGACCAGCTATGACACCAGCCATTGGATGGTTTGACAGTTTGGTTTAGAGCACAACCAATGGGAGTGTTACATTTCCGGCACGTGCCGGAAATGTGACTGGTTTTTAACCTGTTAAATGCATGGGTTTACTACCGCTTTAAGTGTGATAGACGGCGTCAATAAACAATAGCAAAGTTTCGGAAATGGAAGAGGTTTTGCAGGAAAAAGTCAAAGATCGGCCTATAACTTTAGATTGCTGTATCCCTGATCTATTAACCATCTACTGATGGTTTTCACTTCTGTTTTTTTTTTTTTTTTTTTTTACTGAAGGTAAACTCTGTCCATTTTTCAATCATATATTTATTTGGAATTGCCCAGATTTGTGATAACTTTATCTTAAGGAACCTTGATACATGAGTTACAAAGGTTCCCACCTTACTTCTGGGCTTGGCCAAGCCTATGGGGGACCTTATATAACACTGTAGACAAAGTCAAGTCAGCCTTGTCCATGAGCACATGCATGGTCCTGTAAGCAAAAGAAAAAACTTGGGTCTTAAAATATTAAAAGTAATGCATGCAAATATTAAAAAAAGTAATGCATTCACCCAACTGAGCTTATCTTTAGGACGTCCAGCCCTGTTGGAAAGCAAACAGTTAAGGAGCATTTGCAAAGTTGATCAGCAAACTAATTTTACAAAAGAAGCTGAACATTTGTCTGGGAAATTTCCTAC
>BLSH010212870.1:1159572-1187514 GCA_018402905.1 Glandirana rugosa
CTTTGCACGTTCACTGGACCGTAGGAATTTTCCAAAAGCTTATAGATCTTAATAGACTTTGGTATATGTTCTGTTTAATGTCTACATTGTTATGCTTTATGCTTATCTTGTCACATAACATTTATTAACGAGGAGGCTGGGAAAAGTCCATATGCGAGCAGAAGTCTTGATCAGGCCATGAAATTCAAGGTTGCAGCAATCATGGTGTGTATATTGTGAACTATACAGTTATCACATGTTTACCCAGAGTGATTGGGACTGTTATAATAGGAAAATTGTTAAATAATTGCTTTGTTTATTGTCACAGGGTCTCTCGGACCTTCACAGCCTCAGCCAGAAAATCCAGGTGGCCATTACTAGTTTGTATACCATAACAGTGACAATTCACTGGATAGAACTAGCCATTCTTGGCTACCTGAGCCTATAACCTCAGAAAATAGTCTATTTTTTTTTAGGATAACAATTTGGTCACCCCTAGATCCTATAGAACTATAGTTTATGCTGTGACAAGTTAGAATATCAATACATATAGAATATAAGAGTCTATTTTTCATGTAAGAAAAATCATGGGAGCCTTGATTCCAAACAAATTCCAGAAAAAATGAATCTGTGGTATTAGATTTTTTTTGACCAATTTCCATCATGCAAAAGCTCTTTTCAAAGTAATTTCTCCATCTCACTCAACAGTTGCACAGTCTTGACTTTTTCTGTAAAAGTCCCTCCTTCAAAATCTTCTTGTTGGTCTTTAAAGTGGTAGTAAACCCTCCTATCATTTTCAGCCAAGGAAGCTGCCATCTTGGCCTCTGTTTAATCTACAACTGCCATGATGCTGCACATGTGATCAGCTATGACACCAGCCATTGGATGGTTTGACAGTTTGGTTTACAGCACAACCAATGGGAGTGTTACATTTCCGGCACGTGCCGGAAATGTGACTGGTTTTTAACCTGTTAAATGCATGGGTTTACTACCGCTTTAAGTGTGATAGGCGGCGTCAATAAACAATAGCAAAGTTTCGGAAATGGAAGAGGTTTTGCGGGAAAAAGTCAAAGATCGGCCTATAACTTTAGATTGCTGTATCCCTGATCTATTAACCATCTACTGATGGTTTTCACTTCTGTTTTTTTTTTTTTACTGAAGGTAAACTCTGTCCATTTTTCAATCATATATTTATTTGGAATTACCCAGATTTGTGATAACTTTATCTTAAGGAACCTTGATACATGAGTTACAAAGGTCCCCACCTGACTTCTGGGCTTGGCCAAGCCTATGGGGGACCTTCTATAACACTGTAGACAAAGTCCAGTCAGCCTTGTCCATGAGAACATGCATGGTCGTGTAAGCAAAAGAAAAAACTTGGGTCTTAAAATATTAAAAGTAATGCATGCAAATATTAAAAAAAGTAATGCATTCACCCAGCTGAGCTTATCTTTAGGACGTCCAGCCCTGTTGGAAAGCAAACAGTTAAGGAGCATTTGCAAAGTTGATCAGCAAACTAATTTTACAAAAGAAGCTGAACATTTGTCTGGGAAATTTCCTACTTTCACAGTTGCCATGGAAACTGGAGAGTTTTGACTAGTAGGCATAATAGCTGGTTTAGCTGTGAACTATTATAAGGTTCTGTATGACAATAATCTGAAGTATATAGCATCCAAAAAAATAGAGAATGCAGTGCGATGCCATGCAGTTGTTAGGACAAATCCTTTCAACTTTTTGGGACGTGATGACAGGTGGAACTGAGCCATTGTTTGTAATATCTCTTCTTCTCCATAGCTGGGTGGGGTGTACTGCTGTTTTCTCATACTAATAGAGATATATATCATTGTAAACAGTTTTTATTTTAGTAGTTTGTATTGTTCAAGGTTCGGTCACATGAGATACATTGTCATGCATTTTCCAGACTGTTGCATTGTGCAAAATGTATTAAAGAAAAAAAACCCTGCATACTGCATTTTTGTTGCATAGATTTGCTATATACATATAAATCAGCTGAACAATATCCTTCAGAAATGCAGTGTGCAATGCCACATGCATTAACGCATCATGCAAAATGTATTCATTACAACAACATTGACAATTTTTGTTGTTAACACTAAACTCTAATTTCTACCCACAGAGTTAAAAAAGCAGCTTTCATTGCAATACTCACCTTCAATCTGTCTCTGTCCCCTGCAATAATTTATTTTCACCACTAGATGGTGCTCTTCTTCCAGGTTGCATGATGCCTCGCATCATTTAGCCCACTGTCTGTGAGCTCAGACTGTAATAAACATGCTTCCTGGGGGCAAGTCACCACTCTGGCCTATGCTTACAGTAATTCTGAACATAAAACTAAGCTACATGAGGGACTTTCAGAGCTTAAGTGAACATTGCCTACTGCCCCTGCTGGGCAGCAAGGGGAAGAACCCATGATATCACTTGATTGGCATTTTCTGGATTAAGACTATGTATAAAGTTGATTTTTCTTTTAATTAGGTGTGGGAGGGGGTTGGTCATGTGGAGTGGGTGGTTGGGATTGGGGGAGGGAGTGGTTGCCGACTGTTACAAAATAAGTAGAGTTGAGCTTTGAATAGCAAATGTATTTCTACAAATCTCTATAAATGATCTAAAAGTGAGTGAATGTAGAGGAAGAAAAGAGATATGAGATTTTGGCACCTTCAAAAAGGATTAAACAGGAAACCGGTCAGCTTTCTTTAATTAAACTCTTGCACTTTTTTTTATCACTTTATAGTTCTGTGTGTTGTGACTTGTTTTTGCTTGGAATTATCTTAAAATACATCTCTCTCTTAGTTAAAAAGGGCTGCTTCCTGTTCTCCCCCTCCAGTGCTCTGTGCTGACATAGCTGAGTAATGACCACACCCCTCATCACAAGTGTCATCACACAAACTTGTATTGCAGAGAAAAAAGGCTGCTTCCTGTTCTCCCCCTCCAGTGCTCTGTGCTGACATAGCTGAGTAATGGCCACACCCCTCATCACAGAAACTTGTATTGCAGAGGGGAAGAGGGGGTGTGTATGACCACTAGGCCTGCCGGACTGCAAAGTCATATTTGCATGGTTGCTGTAACAGAAAATTGGGGGCACACCTACAAAAATAGAGCTTGTTCATAAAATGACTACATATATTTCTACAACTCTAAAGGCCTTTAAAGAGGCTGGCAGGTCCAGTTGCAGCATTTACTATGTAGCAGCACTCCAACTCCTTTATATGTTGTCTGGTGATGCACATTTTCATCAGGTTTTCTAGACAGCATTACTTTCTTAAATTACATTTGGAGAGGCGATGCCTACACGTCCACAAGGAGGAGAGGAAATTGAAAGTTTTAATAAAATCATATTAACTTATCAGATAAGATACAATGCTAAAATTGAGCCTAAGTCATCTGTGGCTGTTTGTGTCTCATTAGGTACCTTCTCTCCGTCTTGTAAAAAACTGTTTCATAACAAGCTGTTTTTCAGAAGACTTAGCCCAAATTTTACAGCTTAGCGGATCAGACTTCCTGAACAGCACATTGCTGGCAGTTTATTGAAGTAAATGGAGCGTACACTGACCTACATTACAGCACATTTATTAACTCTGTACGGTTGGCGTGGATAAGTGACATGCTACCTTAGCTGCCCTCCCGCTGTCAGCGTTTTTAGTGTTCCAGTGTCGTACAGGTCTGGGAATTTCTGGACAGGCCAGTGTATATCTGCTGCTCTGTGATCATTCTTAAAGTGGGCCATTGGTTGGTAGATATGTCACCACGAAGGAGCATACAAACCTTTAGTTCCTTTTCCCCACAGTGAAGGTTTTGGTATATTTTGGATGGGTAAGGTTTAAAGGGAATTTTTTTTTATGAAGCATAGCATCTCGGGGCATTTTCCAAAATGTCATACTTCTTCTATGGCAGTAAGGCTGAACTTGTTCTTCATGCATTTGAAGCTTCCAACACAAGTGTTTTAATCCCTTTTAAAGCATTAGCTACCAAAACTGATATTTCTCTGTTTGATGGATGCTGGAGAGTTCAACCACCTTTTAGAGTCTTTCATGGTAGGTGAGATCTCGCTAAGTCCCGGGGTCTGCACACTTGCTGTGGCCATTGGAATGGGCTCACACTCTCCTTGTTGGATTTTCTGTATTTTTTTTATAGTATGGAGAATGTACCACAAGGGTCTGGAACACATAAAGTAGTTGGGACATCCGAAACTCCTAAGAGGACAGGAATAGAGTCTGGAATTATGGATCTCACTGTTAGTGGATTTAAGACATATAGGAAGCTAGGGACCGATTCAGCCAAACAGGTCCCACCTATAAATAAAATATCACTTTTAGGAACTTTAGAGAAAGTCTACTTTTAAACCTGGGTCAGGACTATGATGCAAACACAATCACACTGCATGATACAGTCCAATGTGGACACCTCATTGACTTATTGATAGGCTTCTGCAATGTATTGTGGGGGTGGTGTTGGGGATATAACTCACCTGTGACTTGCAGGATGGTTAGTAAATCTTATTAGGCCCCTTTCACGTTTTTTAGGCAGACCCGATTGAACCACCCATTGTTCCCTTTGTCCGCTGGCATCCCGTCCAATCTGGTCTGCTAAAAAACAGATGGATGGGGATCTGTTCTGCATTTGTCCAGCAGATCGGATCACAATCAGATGGAAAGGCAGTCCGTTTCCATCCAACTGCCTCAAAGGGGACAGAGGGTCAGCGAGGATCAGTGGAGAGATCTCCCACTGAGCAGGCAGATCTGCTTGGACAGATTCCGCTCTGTCTGAAAGGGGCCTTAGCATGTGATTTTGGGGGATCCTGATATGTGCTGGAGAATATTTTAAAGCTCAATTGATCTTTCTGTCTAAATCAGCTAAATAAATTCCAAGTGCATCAAATCAAAAAGTGTTACAATTGCTTTTCTTTAGGAAACAGCCACATGCTAAGTAGAAAAGCCCATCCCCCTTCCAGCATGCTGCAGAAAAAAGAACCTGTGGTCTCACTGCGCAAATCCAACATGCCCTCTGCTGAGTCAAAGCTAATTCCTTCCAATCAGGTGGGGGGTGTAATCTTTGCATATTGCAGAGCTATAAGCCTAACATGGGGTAGGAGAGGGGCACATTGGACCACTGCTTCCACACAGAGAACAATAGCATGCTGGCAGAGAATGAGTTTTGGTAGGCTGTGACTGCTTTCAGAATAAAATTAACCATAAGTCATTGAAAATATTTTATTTTAATGCACCTAGAATTTTTTTTTAGTTGAATGAACTAAAGGTTCTGTTGAGTTTTAACCTGCTAGCCATATCAGACGACATGTGTAAGGTTATAGAAACAGCTAAAGACAGGCATACTTCAAATATAAATCCATCTCTGTACACTGCAGCACAAATTCCGCAATGTCTTTTTTCGGCCAGCTATAAAAAGACAACCGGACGTTCGCGCTCCACGTGCCTTTAAGTGCCCGAGTACGATAAGTGCCCAGGTGGCAGCTGAGAAGGGTTTGAATATCAAATAACATTTTTTAAAACGTATGTTATGTAATTCAATCATCCCGCTGTGATAAAGGCTATTTCTGGCTCCCCATATATATGATGCACACGCATACTTTGCCGCAGCCACCTAAGCTGGAGTGGATTGGGTTATCCTGGGTGGATCTGATTGTTCCATGCACACTTTGATGATGTCTCGGGATCAGGAGAGCTGCAACTGTGTGTTATCAGTAAAAGGATATACTGTAGAATGGGGCACGTGTCCAGGTGGCCCAAATAGATACAAAAGCACTGAGGCTGGCATAGGATTTCAGTGCGTCAAGGCACCGAGGTAACCAATGTTTTTATCTCTCGCAAGAGATGGAACTCATATTGAGATATACGTCATAGAGGAAAGGAACAGATGCGTTAAAACTTCCCCTTCTTGCATTACAAATGTAATGTCTTTTCCACTTTATAAAGCTCCATAGCCCTGTCTTCTTTAGATGTATCCTATCTTCTTGAACCTCTTGAGAATCAAAACAAATAAGTGGGATGTATTGTAGTATGCATGCGTTCATACTCTTAGGGACTTTAGTAGAGATCCCATCAATTAAGCTTTTTTACATTTTTTTCAATCCCGTAAAAATTCCACAAATATGATCACCAGAAACTATAGCGTCTACCACCCATGAGTTTGCTTAACCACTGTAATTTGGTTAATTGTGAAGTCAAAACCGGGAAATAAATTGATCAGTTCATTGCAGTTAATTTCAAGTTAAAATAGAAAATGAAATGAAATGAGAAAAAAATTGGGAAACTTTGTTGAAAGGCGTTGGATTATTCCGCAGTGTACCTGTGGGGTGATTTTGATACCACCTTGTTGCAGGCGACTGAAACTAATTTCTGATTTGGACGCAAAATGGAATCGAACATTTGATTGATCTATTAAATGGTGCTCTATTAAATGGCCATATGGACCGCCTCGATATGGCAAATGACAATTAATAGTTCCTGGTGTATATTTCACATTAGATTTTCATTCATTTGCTTAATTTAAAGGGTCATTCCACTCAAAGCTGATATTCTTGTTTTTGGTAGGTCCCCGGTGTTACACCAGCTGGCAGTTTCCTCTCCTAGGGGACTCCATCGGTGAGATCAATGCAGTGATTTCCGCACCCCTGCTGTAACTATTATGAAGGGTCACCACTTTTCCTTCAGGAATTTTATGTAACTTATATTATGTAGAATACAAAAGGAAGAGCTGGAACATGCAACACCTGAAACTTCCAGATGGATTAAAAGAGTTGGGAATTATTACAGGGAGATCTCACTGTTGAAGTATCCAAGGAATATAAGAAGTTAGGATGAGAATGGGAGTGAGGAGCTGGTCACACACGTTTGGATGGTCACAGAGGTCAGTCATCAAATCTGGTTATTGAGTTAGGCAACTCCACACCAATCCGGGGGGCATGAAAAAAACAGCATCATCCCAAAGTAAGGGCACTAAACCAACATCTTAAAAGCTCAATGTTTTTAATATTTTAACTGGTTACAACACAAAGGCAACAATCTGCCAACATTTTTCAGAATGAGCACCCCCCCCCCCCTTGATCAGGGCTTAGAACACTGTAGTGGAGTGTTTGATGGACTCAATAATGCTCATGGGGGACAAAATAGCAGGAGTTAAAGTAAAACTATAGGCAAAACTTTTTTTTTCATTTTGGATAGAGTACGGTAGGGCTATAACCCCTGCAAGGTTTATTTTTGTTATCTGTGTTCCATTGGAGAGATTTTCCTTCACTTCCTGTCTGATAACCAAATGGAGTGAGAGGAAATCCCTACAAATTAGGGGACTCTCTTGGGGGTCATCAGAACTAGTGTCCCCAATGGATAATTTCCCCTCTATTACTTTTCTAGGGACAACCCAAAATGTGGGATTTTCTTTCACTTTCAATAATAATGGTAAAAAGGACAAATAGAGACTCAGGGTGAATTTCGCTAATGGGCCACAGACTGCAATAAAAACTGACAGGTGTTCTAATCCATTTCCACTCTATCCAAAGTTCCAAAAAAAAAAGTTTTCCTTTAGCTATACTTTAAGCAAAAAGAGCAATCTGTCATTACCTTTGCTAGCGTCAGTAGCAGAATAGTATAAAAAATCCAGGGGTTGACTTAGCCCATTAAATTCCATCTATAACATAGACAGCATAAAGCTCTGTGCAAATTGACGGTGCTATATAAGTACCTGTAATGAATACATTTCTTTGTGGCCCCCGTAACTGGGGTATAGGGCAGGGAAGTGTCTTTGCCTACATGCTTTGTGCAGAAAGGTATTCCTCTTCCTTATCTCAAAAAGTTGGGAGGTATCGAGTGGCTTAGCTTTTGCTTTCTTTCTTGTGTTCCTCCCACTTCTCCTGTAATTGGCTCCTTATTTTAATCAGAGGGATTGAAATTACTGATCAATCACAGCACAGCAAAGGTTTGCAAGGAAGTGTCTTGATGGACGAGGCTTACAGGAGCAGACCCTTGATAAGCTTGTTCTAATCTGCCTTGTCTTTGCCACCTGCCTACTTGCTGCTGTCCACCAAGCTCATGAGAAGGGTTAATTTCAGAGAGGATTACAAGGTAAAATTAGGATTGTAGACTGGTTTTAACGGCTCGAACCCGAGTGACTGTACCAGTTCCAGCAAATTAGATTGGAAAAACGTGTTTGTACCATAAGTGGACCTTTGTAGAGCACTTCTGCTGAAAAAAGAACTTTATATAGAAACCATAGGCCACTCAATGCATCCTCCTATGTTTAAGGCTAAAGTTGTCAGTTGTTGGCCAAATAAAGCCCCCTAGTACACCACCCCTATTATTGGTTTCCTAAATTCATGTGTTACATTGTAATGTAGGAGAGCAGAGTAACCTCCTGGCCATGTGCAGCTGACAGCAACCTCAATAGATAAGCAGGGCATTCAAGGGGATCTAGTGTTTCATTCATGACCCATTTATTGCAAATACTGAATGAGAAACTGCGTCACACCACCCGCCAACCACCAGCATGTGCACTGGCTCAGTCTTTGTTCGTAAAGCAGTTATCCAAGGCTCGACCCTAAGTGACTGGACCAGTTACAGTAAATAAGGCTCAAATTTTGACTGACTGAAGATCAATCAACCCTAATTCGAGCCTTGAGTATCTGTCGGAACTATCCATTTCAACAATAGTTGAGTGTTCCGGAGCCGGTGGAAAATTGTCTGCAGAATGACACCTGCATCCAATCAGATCGGGTATTCTGATGGCTGTAGGTGCTGATTGTCTGCATGCAAACGGCCAGCAGGGTAGGAACATCCACCTGGGCTGTTTAGCATGGATGGAGGAATCTGGCCAGCTGTAGACATGTCAGCCCTGATGCCTGCGTGTCCCTTTAGTCTGGCCTCAGCCTATCCTTGTATCATCAGTCTGAGAGAGAACCCCAGCTGCTGAGTGGGGGAGCTGAGAACAGTTTAAAGTCATTTTAAAATGTAAAATCATTAATAAAATGTGCATAAATTAGTTTTAAGTGTATAAATAAAACTATGAACACATGGATTTTTAAAAAAATAAAAACCCTAATGAGCACTTCTACTGAATCAACATAATGTAATACTGGCTTTAATAGTTAAGAAATAAAAAAAATACAAAGGAAGGTAAATTATAAGTAGATTAAAGCTTTCATTTTTAATCTGTTATTTTACTAGAACCAAATGAGTTAAAGGATAACTAAACTGAAGAACAAAAATGCAATATATTGTAGCTTACAGTCCTTAGGTGTGGTGGCTGTATTCATTATTTTTAAGCTAAAAAAAATTTCAGCAAATACAGAAAATACCTGTTGGTTAGGCATAAAATGCAGTGTCCTTGTCACTTCCTGTAAACTGCATTGAATAATATTGTTCTTTGTAGCTATCTTCTTTAAACTAACAGTTGCTCTGCCCCCCATGTAATAGTGATAAAGAGATACAGACATGTTTGTAGTCCATATTGGGAGAGCAGAGTGATAACCATGGCTCCCTCCATAGATACAGTGTAGGAGTGGTGTAGCCACCCCGGGGCAGGCTGTGTTATTTGCCTGATAACCAGGTGAAACTAAAAAGGGGGAAAAAAAAGAAAGAAAGCGAATGTAGCCACCACACCAAGGACTAGTATAAGCTGCAATATATTACATTCTTTGGCTCTGGGTTTAAATCTGTTTTAAAGGGCTGTACCATGCTTGAAGTAAGATGAGGTGCCCTCTAGTGGTGGCATTAGACAGATTTGTTTTTTCTATACCCTACTCCTGCCTAAGGTGGAGTAAAAAAAAAAAGTGGCGATGGTGCAATAACACAGTAATGGATTTAACAGCCTGCTGAAACCTAAAGCAGCCTACAAATCACAGACCAGCTGGAAAAATATTTGAATCGCCATGCAATATAGGCCTATTGATATTGATACACCCCGCAGGCATCCTGCACATTGGCTGTTGGGCGGTGGCTGGAATTTTCAGAAATGATGGCACAGTGATGCAGAAAAAAACATTAAGTTAGAATTAAATAAAACGCCTGCCGTCTCTCTCTGAAGAGATCATGTGATTGCATGAAAGCTATTTCTGTTCCTGGCAAATTTCAGAGTCACGCCAATCAAGCACTTGGACGACTCCTTAATCAGGCTGCTTTCTCTACCCTTTCGGGTTGATTGCTGCCTCCACAATAAAAAAAAGGTATTTTAATCAGGATTTTCAGCTGTTTAATGACAGTTTAGAACTGTGATGCGCCTGGTTGAGAAGATAATTGACTTCTGCCCTCTGCTGGGAGACAGTGGTATAGCCGTTCAGCAGGAGGTGCATAAAACGTCTGATTCTTTTTTAATAAG
Organism: Glandirana rugosa; assembly: GCA_018402905.1. NCBI lineage: Eukaryota > Metazoa > Chordata > Amphibia > Anura > Ranidae > Glandirana > Glandirana rugosa. The sequence continues at coordinate 1,169,896 of BLSH010212870.1, forward strand.
GCAAAATGTGCTACATTCTATTTTTTGTAATGGTGATAATGAGAGAATCAATACCAACAAATGTGTGCCTTTGATCGGCTTCATGAATCAGATGATCTACTGAGAATCATCAGTATTAAAGTAAATCTAAAGGCAGAACTTTTTTCATTCATTTTGGATAGAATAAGGGAGGGTTAAAATCAAAACTTTTTTGTCCTCTTTTTGTCTTATTTAAGAGGATTTTCCTTAATTTCCTGTCCTGTGGACTCAACAGGAAGTAAGAGAATATCTTTCCAATGTGAGGGCAAATGTTGCCTGTCGTAGTTGTAAATTAAGTGAATGGATAAAGGGGTCCTCTGGGTGAACAGTGAAAGCTATATGTCACTTTAAAAGCATCTCAGGATGGGTGGCCTTTTCATTGCAAGAGAAAATACATTTTTCTGCACTTTGCCTAAAAAAAAAAAACGAATGCATCTAATGCCTGGTAAGCTGCAATATATTACATTTTACTTTTTGGGTTTAGACAGGCCATAACTTACAAAGGGAAGCTGAAGACCACTTTTAAAAGAGATGAATGCCTCTGTTTTTATCAGAGCAGAAGCAAGGTTTAATTAGCTATGTGTTAAGTAGCAGATCAGGGAAATATGTTTCTGCACAGTTAATTGATCCTCCTGTGTACTAGTTATAAATGGATTAAATATACAGGGGCGACTTTAATAGATGGAGCTTTAAACCAGCCATATTCCAGATACTATAGTTAGCAATGAATGGCATAGCATGTCAGCCCTTTAAAGTAGATCTAAACCAAACACTTTTTTTTAGTGTGGCCTAGAGTAGGAAATGGTTAAAAGCCAAGTCAGAATTTTTATCTATTTGCAGTCCGTATCCCATTGAGGAGATTTGCTTTCTCTTCCTGCCTTGGAGAGACAACAGGAAGTGAGAGGAAACCTCTCCAAACTGAGAGAAAATCCTCTCTTTGGTATGGATGAGCTCAGGTGTGTTTGGATCCTAGTCTGAACCCACCTGAGCAAGCCTGACGGGAAGTTGTCACTGTGCTGGGCCAATCATAAGAGGCAGAGGCATACCCCGCCCTGCAGCCACACGTATGCATGCCTCTTGTACATGTGCAGTTGCGGGACTGGGAATGATCCGGCCAAAGAGGATTGGCCCAGTACAGGTGACAGCTTCCTGGCGGGCTTGCTCAGGTGGACTTGGACTAAGATCTGAAGACAACTGTGCTCATCCCTACTCTAAAGCTTGCCTTACATTATACAATATTCCCATTTAGATTTACTTTCAACTATGAAGTGGAAGAGCCTGCCTAAAGGCATACACATTGAAAGAGTTTAGGTTTGGCCTCATATGATATGGTTTTGGTAAGTCTAAAGGAAAATTGGATAATGTATGGCCAGCCTTAGGCAGGCCATAGACAGTGGAAATCTCTTTCCTGCAACCACAGGTTGCAGAAAAGAAATTCACATAATTCTTTCATCAACACTGACAGTGTGGACAGGGGAATCCCTCCTACTAAGCAATTGTTTTTTTCCTGGCTGTTGGGCGGGGGAAGCTGTCCCCACTGGGAGAAGACAGTGATTATTGCTAGCGGCTATAGTAGCCACTAGCGATAATCGCAAGTGAATCTGGCATGCTGGTTGTACCCAGGTTGATCGATTAATTAACTTGGCACATACAACCTGTACACACATGGTTCACATCTTGGCCGGTTGCTGCTGAACCGGCCAAGATTCAAACCGTCTATGGAACGAATGTGCCCTTTGGAAGCCTTTCTTTAGCTCCTTAGGTGACAACTCTAAAATTTTGGATTTACCATAATTTTCTGTTCCAGTTACAGTGGTCATCAGAACGAACAATGAGGGTGAATCTCCCCAGCAGGCACAAGGACATTAATTAATGGGGGTTTCAACACTAAATGCTTTATCCAAACCTAAAAAAAAAGTTGGCCTAAACTTTAGATACAGTTTAAGGTACCAGTTTCTGAATGTTATTTCCTATTACTTGCGCAAAGAATTTTTGTTGTCTAAAACAAAAGTTTTATGTAAGTGAATTTATTGTGCTCTTTTTTTCAGGTCAAATTTTGCCCACAAGCCGAAACACGCCAAGCCCAATTGACCCAGAATCCATCCAGGTAGCTGTGGGCTATGAACCCGACCCAGCAGATCTTGCCATTTCCACCATTCCAGGGCAGGAGATGTTTGACCCACGGAAACGCAAATTTTCGGAGGAGGAGCTTAAGCCACAGCCAATGATAAAGAAGGCTCGTAAAGTGTTCATTCCTGAAGATTTGAAGGTAATTTGGAAACGGTGTGAAGGATATATTAGTTGTTAAGAATTTCAGTGTAGGATTGCAGTGGCCTCTCCTGGGGTCTATTTTGGCAATAGTGAGTCCAAGCCATGTCTATGTTAGAGTAGTGTCTGTATATTAAAGGATTTTTGTGAGTAGCAGACATTATACGCTATATAGCCTAAAGTTTTTTTGGACACATGGCTTGCAATTGTTGGTAAATGAATATAATTAATAAAGATGTGCTCAGGTGTGTTCACATTCTCAGGAGGGTTCGGACTCCCGCAAGGAAGTTCTCACTGTACTGGGTCAGTCATGAGCAGCCAAGGCATTTTCTGCTCCACAGTCGCAGGTATAAATGCCCTTGTATGCTAGCGGCTGAGGGGTGGGGAATGCCCAGTCACTTATGATTGGCCCAGTACATGGTGGGTTACTCAGGTGGGTTCGGACTAGGACCTGAACACACCTAAACTCATCCCTGGTTTTCAGTAAAGTTGGGGGTCAGGGATCTGTGTGGGCCACTCAAGTTCCTCTTTGTGTTCATTGCTATAGAAAGTGAGGGGAGAGGAGGAGAGTGTCTCAGGCAGATGCAGTTGCCATCTCATATCTTAGGGGTAACAAAAATGACTGAAGCAGGTTTTCTTTTGCTGCAGCAATAAGGCGGGGAGCTTTGCAATGTAGAAATTGCAGTTCCAGAATGCATGTCTCTGGTAATCCGTGGGAGATATTAGAGACCAAGATTCAGCCCACCAAATCCCAACCGTAACTTAAATATCAGGGCTGACCTTCTAATTAAATTACCTTGTTCCTGTTTGTAGATGTGTCACCTGCTTGTCATGTGATATGCCACAATCACTTGTCTGTCTGCATGTGCCGTTGGCGTAGCACAGCTTCATGTGAGCTTATTGTGAAGAGTACAAAAATAAAAAGCAATTTCATTATTTTTTTTTTGTAACCTGACTCATCCGAGACAGCGAATCGCCCCAAGCCAACGAGGCAGTGTCTCCATTTCTCTTTAATCACATCAGCCTCACTGGTCACTTATCAGCAAACTTAATCCCCTGGGCTCACTCTTCCCTTACAGCTGGCTGATTGGCTGTTTGATTCTTCAGAGGGGGTAAGGAGATTAAGCATGTCAATCGCCTCTGGAGGGCACGTGACCTCCGTTCGCCAACCTTGGCCAGAATACAGCAGGATTAAAAGATTTGCTTTTTTTTTTGCAATTTGTTAAAATAAGCACAGAGTGGACTCAGGTGACTGCAGATTTAATTGCATCAGATCTGATTTTCAGGCAAGTGAGCGAAATGGCAGACTAAGGACTTCAGATGTGTTCTTCACTTGTTTTATAGCCGGAAGCAAGTAGTCATAGGTGATGATCTCTGGTTTCCTAGCAGCATGTCCTCTTGGAGGGATTTTCAGAACGTGGGTGTTAACATTTTTGTTGATTTGCTGTTAAAAGACTACTAAACCCTAAATGAAAAAGTTGCATTATGCGGAAAAACTGCTAATACCTTTATATACATATGTAGAAAGACCTACACAAAAATGAAATATTTGACTTTTATATAATGCATGTGTAGCCCCTGGTTGGATAATCCATATTTTCATGTTTACAAAATATACATTGATCAACAGCAATCTATAGACTCAGAAGGTGGTAATCTGGGATTCCCAGGCTCAGTCTTATAGGATAAGATGGGTATAAGTTATACCTTAAGGCAGTGTTCCCCAACCCAGTCCTCAAGGCCCACCAACAGGTCATGTTTTCATGATTTCCCACAGATGAATCAGCTGTGGTAATTACTAAGGCAGTGAAACTGATCAAATCACCTGTGCAAAATAATGGAAATCCTGAAAACATGACCTGTTGGTGGGCCTTGAGGACAGGGTTGGGGAACACTGCCTTAAGGCATGGCCTCAGTGCAGCCTACAGGAAGAAAAAGCTACATTTGTACTTGATCCATCAATCTTCACATTGTGGCCCTGCCTGGAACCACATACCCTATTTCACAAATCTTCCTCTTGGGTCCTCTTCATCCTCCAGGTGGGCTGCACTCAGAGGGGTTGTTCTATGCCTTAAAGGACAACAATTATTGCCATGCTTCTGAAAGTGTTAGCTGCCATTAGGGTGACCTTCTGGCTTTGATACTTTTGAATCTCTGACCCTGGGGCAGGTATGAAATTCCAGCTCCATAACTCAAAGTATTGAAGCACAACAAAGCAAAGAAGATTAGGCTATTTTTTCTTTCAACATGATCCACCAAAATATACAGATAGTTCCCATTTATGTGATATGGTCCATCAAGGAGCCTTTTCAAAGTGCAACACAAGACCCACTACCTCTTTCAATACCCCAGATATAGACACAACCCTTTTCTTCTCTCCCCACCTGCCCAAAAATTTGGTTTGGTGGGGAAGTGCTAAAATTTGTGTCTGTGCCCAACTAGAGAGATCTCTACGCAGTTCCTCTCACTGTGGCACCAGTTTGGGAAATGGGTGTTGCAGTTTAGATAGAGCAGTGGTTCTCAACTCCTGTCCTCAGGACCCACCAACAGGCCAGGTTTGCAAGATAACTGAAATACATTACAGGTGATATCATTTGCTGCTCAGTGATTGCAGTATTCTAGTCTTCATTTCCCCAAGGTAATACTTAAAATCTGGCCTGTTAGTGGACCCTGAGGACAGGAGTTGAGAACCACAGAGAGTGAGGGAGGGTTATAAACCTTTTCCTTTTTTTCTTCCATCTGGGTCCCATTCAGAGGTTTCCTTTAACACCCTGTTTCATAGCCAAAACAAGAAGTAAGAGGAAAGGTCTCCAATGTGAGAAAATCTTGGGGTGTCACAAGGGTCACCCCATTGGAAGATGGGGCAATAAGAAAAAAATACATTCCCATAATAGAAACAAATGACTTAAGGTGGAGCTTCACTCAAAAGGGGAAGTTCTGCTTGTTTGCACCCCCCCCCCTTCACTGCCACATTTGGCACTTTTGGGGGGGGGGGGGGGTGCGGGCACCTGCTTTTGAGAGGAAGTTTAGCTCCACTCCTTCCCCCGCAACCTTCTGGGACACATCACAGGTCCCAGAAGACTACGGGACCATTCACAAACGGCAGCACGACTTGCGTATGTGCAGTAAGAAACCGGCTGTAATGTCGCAAGGCTTCACTTCCCGTTTCCCTTACTTGCTATGCTGGCGCCTGCACCTGAAGCCGATTGATGAACATCACTGGATCCCTGGACAGATAAGTGTCCTTATATTAAAAGTCATCAGCTACAGTATTTGTAGCTGTTGACTTTTAATTTTTTTTGTTGGGGGGGGGGGGCCTGGAGTTCCTCTAACTTTTGATGTATCACAAATTTAGGTCCACCTTTAATTTAAAACCTGAAATCAAATATTGTCTAAATACATATAAAATGAAATGAAAGTATTAATTCATGTAATTCACCATAATGTACAAGTAATACTTTGTTTTTCCAAGTCTAACATCTATTTCTTTGTGTCCTTGAACCAATGAGCAGGATGAAAAATACTGGGCTAGGCGCAGAAAGAACAACATGGCCGCCAAAAGATCAAGAGACGCACGGAGGCTAAAAGAAAACCAGATTGCCATTCGAGCCTCGTTCCTTGAGAAGGAGAATTCCGCCTTACGGCTGGAGGTGGCCGACCTCAGGAAAGAGCTGGGAAAATGCAAGAACATTTTGGCAAAGTATGAAGCCCGACATGGGCCCGTCTGAAAGCCTTGATGGCTACAAAGACACATGGACACCTTCATCTCTGCCGCGTAGCACTAAAACACATACCAACCTAATTCTGTCATCAGCACTTTACTGGAAGAAGAAACTGACTTGTAATTTCTCTTTTTTTACCATTACTATTTCATTATTTTTTTTTTTTTTCTCATTTGTGTTTTCGTCTCAGCACTTTCCATACTACAAAGCGCTTTATGAAAAGGGTATCACTTACCTTGACTGTGTAAAATAATGAAAAGAAAATATCTGCTGTAGCAAATTGCTTTTTCCCTCATTTTGCTCTGGAAACTGAAACTAGTGACACTTAAGCAAAATAGAGCAAGAAGAACCTACAGAAGAATATAATGACATTTGTTGACTTTGCAAATCATGTGGTCTGAGATGTATAAACTGTTCATCAAGCATTGTCTATTGTGTCATATGTTCATTATACTGCAGTGTCTGCATCGATGAGGAATGAAATACAATGATTCCTGCAAGCTGAACAAAATATTGGCTTCTTGTGTATTATGTGGGCTCCAGTGGTGCAATCTTTGTAGGAAGTCCCATCTTTGCCCACCTACCACAGTCAGTCCATAGAGTCTCTCTCTTCTTTTTGAAGCATTCATTTATCTTACAGTAAAAATAATTTTGCTAGAGCTGACCCCTGACTAATGCAGCAGGTGTGGGAGCTTCAACACAAGTTCTCAGGAATTATAGGAAGCCAGTATGCGATTCAGTTCACCTCTATCTGTAACTGAAGGTGAATATTTAATGGACCAATTATATACCGTGAAGATGATGTTAGTGTCCACTGTCAACTGCAAATCTGAGGTTACAGGATTCAGAGAAACAAGGATGGAATATGAGCTCATATTGTTGGTGTGTACTCTAATTTTGCATAGGAGCAGACACCACAAAATGCCCACAATTATCTTTATTAGATAGAAAACCTAATTCTGTTCCCCTCTCTAATTTTAGTTTCACTGTTGCAGGGGCCCAACTTTAACTCTAAACCCTACTCACTGCCATTCTTTTGTCCATAGAGACTGCCTTCTCCTTTTCCTGAGCTAAATACCAGCAGTCTTGTTCAGTATACAGCATGGCAATTAGTGCAAAGTGTTTTAGCCTTTGGCAACCAATCTGAATTTCCCTATAGGTGCCACACTTTGTATGCAGCACTTTTCTTCTTGCACATGTATATTTTCTTCAATACTGATTGGAGTTCTCCTTTAGGACTATTTTGGAACCTGATGTTGGGGTGCCATGAAATAAAAAACTACATACATACTGGTAACAGTGAGTTGAACTGATTTGTGCAATCACTGTGCAGCATTACTAAGCAGGAAGCACAGCATGCATCTGTTATGAGCAGATATGATTGCCATTATGTGCATATAATTACAAACTATTTTCCGGCCCACATGAATCAGATTATTTGCAATAAGCTGATCATGTATCTAAAAACCAAGTAAGAAAAACACGATAGAATCTCTTTAAATCACTGCCCTGATTTGTTTTATTTTTTTATTATTATAATGGCATACTTCTTTAATCAGCCTGCACCAGCATGCCTTTTCACAGTTCCTCCCTATCAGTATAGAGTATGCAATGAATTTTTACATTCTTTAACAAGGTCCTTTAAAACTGTTTAGGTGACCTGATTTTACAGGGTTCAGTCATTTAATTTGATAGCTACCTGATTGTTTAATAACATCTATGAGACAAAAAAGGGCAGTAAAAAGGATAAGCAGATTTGTCAGAGTCTACAAATTGAAATTGCTTGAGTTACAATCTGCTTATGAACTGGTTATTGGGTTTTGTACCTCAAGGACAGTTTCAAAAGCAACATGGATGAAAATAAAAATGCATTGGTACATCATGTTCATTTTCCTCTAAGTGTTCTCTATGTACAATGTGAAAGCTTTATTGAAATATTTTTTGTTCAATGTTGAGCTTTTTTTTTGCAAAATCTGGCCTGATAGCCCAAGCAAAGTGATTACTGCTACAGGATCTGAACTGACATCTGCCAGGCTTTAAGGGACGAGTTATCATCACTCTGTGATATTCTTCCCTAACATGTATGCACATGTATGTAAGGCCCCCCAACACAGGTTCCTGGGTTAACACAATTCTTTTTGGGATGTCAACCAGAACATTTGTGACTAATTTTGCAAAATGAAAACCCGCAGCTCCCTTTAATGAACAGTTTTTGGCTGGGGATTGACCGCCTTATGGGTCTTTACCTCTTGACCAAGCTACCCTTGTTACCTGCTGGTGAGTTCTCCTTTTATTTCTGTTGACTATCCTCAAGAAGAGAAATGATGCAAATATTTCCATGCCCTCTGGTGGATTCTTTAAAGGGTTATATAGAGGAATCACTTGAATTCATCACAACAGTAGCCCCAGATTAAAGCCCAGCTCAGAAATGAATGACTTTAACCAGGTTTAAACTTTATCTTGGAGGTAGAAGAAGGCAAGAGACCAAGATAGTATTATTCCTCACTCCAAAAATCAAACATTTGTTAATAAATATTGATGGTTCATGCAAACTGCAGTGATAATGAATTTGAACATGATTACAGTACATTGACGACATTCAAATTCTTGCCTATATATATATATATCTGCTATTATGCTTTTGTCATTGTTTCCCATTTCAAAAGAATAATTACAATTATTTAGTAATTACATACACTTAGAATTGCTGCTCATAAACTCTACCATTAGTGCAGTTCCTTTATTACAACTGCCTAAATTTATTGCATCTGTAAGCCACGATGTGCACCTACAGGCTTAACTAATGAGGCCGTAGAAAGGGCAGTGATAATGACCAAACGCAAAGTCACCAATCAGCATTTATTAAGCAAGAGCTGCAATTTTCACCTTAATAGCTAAGCCCGGTAGTCCACATTTACACCACTCACAAAAGCCTTTTATCTTTTCTTAACTACTGCATTTTTAACAATAACTGTTTGTACAGCTTTTACTTTTGTAAAAAAAACAACAAATGTGTTTTTTAGTGTTTTAAAATTCAATTTGTACTTTTTGTGACGTCATTTTAAATCTGGTAGCTGTGAAACAAGTTTAATTTGCAAAAAAGCTATTTTTTGTGTGTGAGCTGTAAATACAGCATCCTTATTTTCTGTGTATATTTTGATTTTGGGTTAGTGATGGAACTGTAGTTTTGAATGGATTTGAAGCAGGAATACAAGCAAGGACTGCATATTTTGTATTTTTGGAGGTCTTATGCTGGCCATGGCTCATTTAATATTTTTACTGTTAAGATTACTTGAAGGGAAACCTATATAGAGAAATGTGTAGACTGCCATTGCTGACCTCCTTTAGAAAATATTAGTTGTCTGTTTGTCTCTGACTTCAGTACTTTCCGAGTTACTGACCCAGAACAAGCATGCAGATTGGCATTGGTGGCCTACATACTTCTTCAATATAAGTTTCCAATAAAAGGACAATTAACCTAAAAGGATGCTTTTCTATAGTACATAAGAGTTGCATTATTAACATTTGATTCTCTAAAGGTTAAAATTTTGGGTATTTATCGGAACTTAAAATAGCTGTGTTAATCTTAGGTACATGGGTGTGGAGGCTTTTGCCTACACACACTGAAGGGCATTGCAGGCTTGGATAAACCAACATTTAAAGTACCTCTATACCCAATTACTAGAATCTCATATACGTTTTAAAACGTTGATATCATTCCAAAAATTGTATCTAATTATTTAACTCTGTAGCTTTTACTAAAATAAATACCTGGTGACCTTGCCAGAAATCCTTTGTGACCTTGCAAATTCCTGTGCATTCTAACTGTGCTGCACTGAAATCTTAAAACAGTATTATTCTCCCTCTCCTGTTCTCCTGTGTGAACTACACAATACTACCCCCTTGAGTTATGACGCTGAGGAGAGGCATGGTGTTCTATTGTCCAGATAAGGTTGGTGGCAAGGCTAAATACAGTAGATGAGCGGTGTCACCCTAGTACAAGAGGTGCGTTACTGGCAGGATCACCAGGTGAAAATAAAGGAAAAAGCCTGAAAAGATACAATTGCAGCCACCACATTTAAAGAAACTAGTGAGCTGCAATATATTAAATTTTAGTTCTTGGGTTTAGATATGCTTTAAAGCCTATTTTCAGGCATTTTATTATAGTTGAGTTTGCATAGCTTGTTTAGTGATACGAACTCTGTATAAAAATGTAAAAACGTGTGGAAAATGACAAACTGGAATTAAATTTCAGAACAAGCAACATGGCAAGTCATTTTCTACCTCACTTCCCAAAAAGAGTCTTATTTATCGAAATGTCTAAAAAAAATGCTCTATGACCCCCTATATTACCACTACAGCACCAACAGAAAGTGTTGGGCTTCGTTGGTTATATTTGCACAATCCTGGCCTCAGGTTGACTTTGTATATGAATGAATGTGAAAGAAACTTGTAATATATAAGAAAGGTAATGGTGTTGTCTTATACCATGGTTACTCCATATAATTTCATGTTTTTTTAGTTTTTTTTACTATGAAATACACTTTTACGGTCTAAATATATTTTAAAGGCTTGTCGCACAATGGCTTCCTTTGAGTGAAGTTTTGAAAGACATTGTATAGATGGCAAATGAAAGACATTTAAATATAGAGTATGTATTATTGTATGTATTATTTTTATTATTTCTTTAACATATTCTGTTACAATAAAAAGATATTGCTTTCCCAAGGCAACATTTGAATGTTAATTGTGCTACTGAACTTTTGTTATTGGGGTTTACAGTTTTAAAAAGTATCCACAACCTATTTATCTGTTTCAAGTAGATCATAGAGTACAGGCGGTCCCCGGGTTACGAACAAGATAGGGACTGTAGGTTTGTTCTTAAGTTGAATTTGTTTGTAAGTGGGAACAGGTACATTTTTTAAGTGTAGCTTCAGCCAAAAAAACTATTTTTAAACTTTTTGGATAGCATAGGGAAGGGGCAACACCCCTGTAATGTTTGTTTTGCGGTCTATCTTTCTGTTCAGAAGATTTCACTGCACTTCCTGTCCCAATGATAATTGGATTTTGAAAATTTTGGATTGTTGTGGAAACAAAACTTGGTGATAAAAGCATCAGTGGAGGCACCTTTTTCCCATAATAACTCTTACAGGAATGAATTTCCCTTCCTAGGGGGATATTTCCCATCACTTCCTGTGGTCTACCTCCATTTGTAAGTAGGATGTTTGTAACTAGGGGACCGCCTGTATATGCATTTCTATTTGTTGATAGGGTTTAGATGGAGAGATAGTCTTCATATGACCAATCCAGTATAAAACGTCTCTTTATTTTCGACAGCTGGTAAATAATGTATTGCAGGTTCTTCGATATTAATGCTTTGAAACTTGTAGCTAGCTACTTGTTTAAAAGTGAAGCACATTTAAAGTGCACTTGTCATAACAACAACATGGACATAGCATTTTCAGAAGGAATGATAAACAGCTTGGCTGTTTAGCTGGAATTGGGCTTTAAACTTGAGCTTTAAGGACAGGCATACCATTACATGTAAAGATCTGTATCCTCTAAATTATAATTTTGTTGTGAAATTTTCCTATTTGTCCTTCTTAGCAAAGTCAAAGAATGTAGTCCAATGGTGGAATATTACATAAATATATTGCTCCTATCTCTATGCATTCTATAGTCTTGAGGTTGCTGCTATTCTGGTGGGTTTGCGGCTGTTTTGGATTTCCTGGTGCCTTTTGTCATGTTTTTATGAAGTTGAACTAAATCACAAATGACAAAATATTGGCAAGCTTTGGAGAGACAGCCAAGATAATTGAATCATTGATGTAAGGGCATAATAGGAAAATTAGATAATGGGTCTGTAATCTCAGACTCAACAAAATAATACCCAACAAGCATCAGTGAAGCTTGTGTTAGAATTTGAGTGCTTTATCAGTATTGCGTCTCATGCCTAGGATTTCGTGAATACAGATGAGTATTAACAGAGAACACTACTTGGTAGTGGTATGGCTCCATGCAACCCCGGGGTAAGGAAATACAGTAGTCTTTTCAAGCAAAGGTTCTACCTTGAAAGTGTTCTGCTACCCATTGACACGCCATTAACTGCAATCTTGTGCACTTCTAAATAGTGTGCTTCTTGTTGGTACATATATTATTGGCTTAATAAAGTCAAGTTGAGGTGCTTCTTCCAAATGGGTTTTCTACCACTGATAGCAAATTAGTACACAGCTCAACAGAAGGTTTGGTTATGAACAAGAGTTGCCCAACACTTTGTTAATAGGGGACATCTTAGAGACTATTTTGAAACTTGCAGAAAAAATTAATTGGAACAGATTATTCCAATTGTCAGTTCATATGCCATTCTGTTAAATAAATGTTGAAAGTATATAATGCTTTACTTAAAAGATTTTTTTATTTTTGGAACAAATACAGGCTTGTTTAAAGAATTGTATAGTCTATAACAATCTTCAAGAAGCCAACTCAGAACTTAAATAATAGATGTTCTATTTTTCTATGGAAGAGTTATTAGTAGCATGTTGAGAACTCATGGAGAAATAATTTAGCTGTATTTGTATATACTGATATTGACCGCGTAGGATGTACTTTCCACACACGCATGAACTTGGAAATAAGTTAAAAGAGGTCAACCATTGTATAAAATAGACAACACCATAAACACTGATGATTTAAAAATGATAAAGATTTGTATGTTTATTTTATGGATTTATTTGAAGATTATTAGAACCAGTCATTACTTTTGTTTGTTTGTAATGTATAATAAACTTGTAAAAAAACGGATATGCATTGTGTTGGTTGATTATTGGTAATGATTGCACTGTTTTTCCTAAACCATGTTTCTCATTAGATCAGGACATTGTACCCATGCGGGTACTAATCTGTTGAAGTGAATTGTTAAAGCGGAGTTCCACCGTATTAAAAGTCAGCAGCTACAAAAAGTGTAGCTGCTGACTTTTAATAATCAGACACTCACCTGTGCCAGGCTCCAGTGATGCCGCCGCCCGTATGGTCGCTCTTCGCCCCCTCCTCCTTTATGATGCCGACATCACAGGTGTGGGCACCCAGCTTCGGCTTCAAAGCCGGCCGCGCACTGCACATGCGCTAGTCGTGCTGCGCTCTGTGAATGGCTGGCATGTGACGTGTCCCAGAAGATCGCAGAGAGGGAGGGGGGAAAGTGAACTTCCTTCCGGTTCCGTGGCACCAGGAGAGGAAGTGGACCGGGGACCCTGTGAATACAGGGTCCCCGGTCCCCCCCCAGAAATGTCGGGGGGTCACCTTCCCTTAAAGTGGAAGTTCCACTTTTGGGTGGAACTCCACTTTAAAGAGGTCTTTTGGATCCCCTAACAGATCACTTCCTTGTTGGGTGGATCTCCTCCCATCCTCCACCCACACTTCTTGAGTGCCAGTCAGACAAGGATTAAAAAAGGTGTACACCAGTTCTTCGTAACATAATTCCCTTTGTTTGGACTGTAAAAGGACCGTCACTTCAATTCCAATTAGTAAATAATTTTCCCAGTGAAACAGCATGCAAAGCTGAGTTTAGTGGATCACCAAAGAAGCTATTTGTGTCCCTATTAATAAGAGAGAGGGTTTTTTTGGGACTTTGAATGAAGCAATGACACACTAGGTCATATGCCTCCAGCCCTGTATATATGATAAAAGAAGGGGAGAATTGAGATTTTAAATGAAGCATGCGGCTACAACCTGATAAAATAATTGATTGTTACATTTATTGATTCATGTGAGAATGTACTACAGTTGTAAAGAGTAATATTGGTTTAAAATACATAAATTCATATATATTCTTCTATATTGTCGTGGCACATTGCAGTTGTAAATATTGTTGATTTGTAGTTTAAGAACTCTCCAATCCTCACCAACATATTACAGTAAAAATGTTTAATGATTGCAAAAAAATCATGTATATAGTCTTAAAGATAACCACATGATTGTAATAATACAGCATCCAAAAAGCTTGACGCGTTTCATGGATTCACTCCACTGCCTGAGGAGCAGATGCATATCGATCAACTATGAGTTCAGAATGAGGTACTGAAATGTGATAGTACACTGGGGGGCATTATTTCCGGGAGCTGTGGCAGTTTGGTCTATGACAACAAGCCAGCGGAGGCAAGGACAGCAGTAAATGGGTATCCATGGGAATATGGTCCCCAAAGGGTAATCAGAGGTGGTACAAAAGAAACATCTCCAAAGGGCTTCTTGTAATGCTGAACATGAAAGCCATGATCCAAAATGTTGCATTTGTGTCCCTATTAGGGGGAGCCCTACACTGCCCCACTCAAACCAAAAAATATGGTTGGGCTCCAGATGGGTTTTAATCTATTAAAGGATGTCTCCACTGTTAAAGGATGTCTCCCCCCAGCATTTTATAATGCCTTCTTACTATTTCCAATATCACATATCATATAATAATCATTGCAAAGTTCTTACGTTTACCACGTGACCATGCTGTCCCTTCCAAAGCTAGTCAAATATAGATGACAGTTGCACAATCCAGCATTTTTGAGCATTAATCTCATGTTTTTGGCATCAGCAGTAGTCCTAAGCTGACTTTGTTTAGCTTTCCGACCACTTTATGCTTCCTCTGAGCTAAGCTGTGCTAGTACTTGACTATGCTTTAGACTTCCTCTCCACCTCATCTCATTCCATATGTAAGTTGTGGATAAATGAATAGGAAGCCAAGGCCTATATCCAATAGACATTACTAACAGCAGTTGGACCATGCTTGCATAATTAGACACTCTAGCATGAACAAATATTCAAAGCTCCCACAATGCACTGCTACATTAAATGTTTGGCACTCAAAAGCACACATGAAACAAATGTTGGCATAGTAGAGAAGGGATCAGAGAAACGTGGTCACGTGTTTAATAAAAAACTTGCCTACTGGGAAAAAAGACAATTTTCTTTAACAGTAAAAAGAGGACACTGTGGAGTCCATCTAGGGTGGAGAAAAAAAGAATGCATGTTTGTTATGGGAACATTCTTAAGATCCTGTTTATAAAGGGGCAAAATGACTCCCCTGTTACATAGCAATTTGGGAAAAAGAAACTAGATACTCAAATTGAATCTGAAGACTGGGAGAATGTTTTAATTCTCTCACATAAACTTTCTTGTTCAATACTTTGCTTTTAGCAAAGAAAAGGTCACATGGAATACAGGAGGCCATAGTAGAGTGACATCAGATGTTAAAACTACAATAATGCAAAACAGTAAACGATAACACAGCAGAAAGTTGAATGATCTAGTAGGTAGTTCCCAGGCATTTAAATACTTAATAAGAACACTTATCCACACTGGTGGATTTGACTTTATTGTTTAACCACTGGACACTTAAACCCCCTCCCTAACCAGACCAATTTTCAGCTACAGTACTCTCACATTTTGAATGACAATTACTCACTCATGCAACACTGTACCCATATGAAATTTTCGTCCTTTTTTCCCCCACAAACAGAGCTTTCTTTTGGTGGTATTTAATCACCATATTTTTTGAGCAATAAATGGAAAAATACCGAAAATTTTGTAAAAAAATGCATTTTTCTTTATTTCTGTTATAACATTTTGCAAATTAGCAACTTTTCTTCATAAATGTTGGCCAAAATTTATACTGCTATATATCTTTGGTAAAAATAACCCAAATTAGTGTATATTATTTGGTCTTTGTGAAAGTTATAAAGTCTACAAGCTATGGTGACAATCACTAAATATTGATCACACCTGATGCACTGACGGCCTATCTCATTTCTTGAGGCTCTAACAAGACAGAAAAGTACAAATACCCCCCAAATGACCCCCTTTTGGAAAGTAGACAGTCCAACGTATTTAGTAAGAGGCATGACAAGTTTTTTGAAGTTGTCATTTTTTTCCCACAATTCTTTGCACAATGAACATTTTTTTTTCAGTTTTTTTTCACAAAATTGTCATATTAACAGGTTATTTCTCACACCTAGCATATGCATACCACCAATTACACCCCAAAACACATTCTACTACTCCTCCCGAGTATGGCGATACCACATGTGTGAGACTCTTACACAGCCTGGCCACATACAGAGGCCCAATATGCAGGCAGCACCATCAGGCGTTCTAAAGGCCATAAATTACACATATAATTTCCTGACTACCTCTTGCACTTTTGAAGGTCCTGGAGCACCAGGGCAATGGAAACGCCCAAAAAATGACCCCATTTTGGAAAGTAAACACCCCAACATATATTCTAGGAGGCATAATGAGTCTTTTGAACGGTTCATTTTTTCCACAAGTTTTTGGAAAATGTGGAAAGAAAATGAAAACGCATTTTTTTTTTACACAAGGTTGTCAATTTATACAATATTTCTAACACACAGCATGTACCCAGCAAAAATGACACCCTAAAATATATTCTGCTACTTGTCCCGAGTATGGTGATACCACATGAGTGACACTTTTACACAGCCTGGCCACATACAGAGGCCCAACATGCAGGGTGCACCATCAGGCGTTCTAGGGGCATACATTTCAAATCCAGCTACCTATTACATTATTGTGAGGCACTGTGGTGGCACTGATGGGCGCTGTTGTGGCACTGATGGGTGCTGTAGTGGCATGGATGTGTCATTGATGAGAACTGATGTGGTATGGATGAACATGAATGAGGCATAAATGAGCACGAATGGGGGTGAATAAGCCATAGATGGGGATGACTGCGCACGGATGGATGGGTGAGCACGGATGCATTGGTGAGTACGGATGGATGGCTGAGCATGGATGGATGGGGGAGCACGGATGGATGGCGGAGCATAGATGCATGGGTGAACACGGATGAGGCTGGATGGGTGAGCACGGCTGGATTGGTGAGCATGGATGAGGCTGCATGGGTGAGCATGACTGGATTGGTGAGCACAGATGCATGGGTGAGCATAGATGGATGGGTGAGCATAGATGGATGGTGGAGCACGGATGCATTTGTGAACATGCATGCATGGGTGAGCACAGATGGATGGCAGAGCACGGATGCATGGCTGAGCATGGGTGAACATGAATGCATGGGTGAGCACGAATGCAAGGGTGAGCACGGATGGATGGCGGAGCACTGATGAGGCTGCATGGGTGAGCATGATTGGATTGGTGAGCACGGATGCATGGGTGAGCATGGCTGGATGGGTGAGCACGGATGCATGGGTGATGGATGAGTGAGCACAGATGGGTAAGCATGGATGCATGGGTGACAGATGCGTGAGCACGGATGCATGGGTGACAGATGAGTGAGCACGGATGGGCGAGCATGGGTGATGGATGAGTGAGCACGGGTGCATGGGTGACGGGTGAGTACGGATGGGTGAGCATGGATGGGTGGGCATGGATGCATGGGTGACGGATGGGTGAGCACGTAGTGGGTACGAGTAGGTAGGTAGTAGGTAATTAGGTACGGGTGGGTAGGCACGGGTGGGTAGTGGGTAGGCAGTGGGTACGTAGGTACCAGTGGGTAAGCAGTGGGTACGTAGGTACGAGTGGGTAGGCAGTGGGTATGTAGGCACGAGTGGGTACGTAGGCACGAGTGGGTAGGCAGTGGGTACGTAGGCACGAG
>BLSH010212870.1:1203668-1215122 GCA_018402905.1 Glandirana rugosa
AATGAAGGTAGGAGGGCGATACCTTCAAAGACGGTTGAAAGTCTGGTCCCCTTCACATTCTCTCTCGACGGTCTACTCAACAGGTCGGGGATTCAGTGATTTTGGGACTGGGTCTAAGTGTTAGGTCCGGACCGGGAGTCGGGTCGGTTGTAAAATGATGTGATTGTTGATGCAGATCGTGTGTGATCTCCCACGATGTATATGTCCCACCCGGTAAATATACCTATGTGGAATTATTTTACCCTTACCAACCACTATAATTGAAGGACAAACACCGTGTAATCATATACACTCCCCCCTTTGAAAAGTTCTACCCACCACTGATACCGCCGGTAAAACTTCAGCCGGTAAAACTTAGGTTGAAAACAAAAAAGTTATCCTTCACATGACCCTCTTCCTATTGAAAAAACAAAAGTTGGATTCAAAATGGCCGACTTCAAAATGGCCGCCATAGTCACCACCCATCTTGAAAAGTTTCCCCCCTCACATATACTAATGTGCCACAAACAGGAAGTTAATATCACCAACCATTCCCATTTTATTAAGGTGTATCCATATAAATGGCCCACCCTGTATATGTAGCACCCTCTAGTGTGTGCTAGACGTAGTTGTTAGTGTAGTAAAATGTTGGCTGGGCTGAGGGCCAGGCCTGGATTGTGAATCTGGGTCAGGGTTTTAGTGACTTAGGGGCTGGACAACTCATCTGGCAGCTCTCTCTTACACTTCCCCTGGTCTGAAAGTTGGCAGAAACTTCCATAGCGGGAGGATGGAAGTAAGGAGAGGCTGCCATGCATATTTATGAAGTCTTCGACCAATCCCCAGCAAAAAGGGGCTGGAAGGGGGAAGGCCACCTCATAAATAGAAATGGGTCATGCCAGCGGGGGCAGTCAGGTTGAAGATGGAGATGGAGTGCTAAGGAGTCTGTTGGTGGCCCTTGAGGGCACCCCAGTCTGAGGGGGTGACCTCGGGCCTGGGGCTCGGGCGCTGGAAGATTCCCCCTAAAACACACAGAGGAAACCCTTCCTGGAAGCATGGGAGCAAAGCGAGAGGACAGCATGAGCAGGCTAGTGCATCTGGGAGAACTCCTGAGAGTCAACCGGGTGGGCTGGTGAGTCAGTCTGGAGTAGGGTTGCCACATCACCCCTTTAATCCAGGACACATTAATTACACAGGTTGTTCTGAGGCTGATTAAGGTGGTAATTAAACACACTTGGTGCCTTATCTGCATTAAATCAGCCTCAGAACAACCTGTGCAATCCATATGTGTCCTGGATTAAAGGGATGATGTGGCAACCCTAGTCTGGAGGTCTGTGGGAGAAGTTAGCCTGGAAGGCTAATGAAAGGGGCAGCTGAAGCCCGGTGGGTTGGCAGTGCCTTAAGAGGTGGTGCTGGGATCAGTAGCCACAGGAGGAATGTAAGCTGGACACTGAACTTTGCTACACAACCAATGGGCCTCAGGTTACTGCCTTTAATGGGTTATTGCTTCAATCTAACTGAGTGATGGTCAGACATTTTTAGTGTACCAGCTGGGTTCTGCAAGTGAGTGCTGGAGGAAGAAGAAGAGATGTATACAGGAAAAGTTGTCCCTGAAGTTTGTTCTGAAGTCAAGTGGGCATCTGATAATCTCCCATCCCTATTGATCCTCAATAAAACAACAAAGTCATGGACTGTTCTCTGACTCAAGTGTTCCTGTGAAGATTTGGTGTGCCTGGCTGTGCGATCCCAGCTACTTGCGGCTCCTTAGGGGGTGCGCTACCTATACATACACATACTAAGGTCGGCTTTGGAAAGTTGCTTGCATGTCTTTGGGCGGTGGAAAGAAACCCACGCAAGAACAAGGAGAACATGCAAACTCCATGCAGATAGCAACATGTCCTGACCAGGATTCAAACCAGGGACCCCAATTATGCAGGGCAGAAATGCTAGCCCCTATATTTGCTTACATACAGCATTCATGTTCTCAAAAACTGCAATATGTTAAAGTAACAATTGCATGTGTAAGCTGTATCACACCTCTACTAGCTCTGCTCATACATCCTGAATATTAAAATGAATATATGCAGCTACAGAACCTAACCTAGTTCTACCAACACATTCATTTTCTTCTGGAATGCCAACGCTGCCATCTGCTGGCATGTATGTAATATTACACTTATCATGTGAGATGAGAACACTAGTGTTACTAAACCCAGTAAAATGAAAATTGTTCATCTGCCCCCCCCCCCCACACACACACAGTGCCCACAGCTTATAAATCTTCTTTTTACATTAAAATACTGCCACTATATACCTTTTTGGAAGATCTGTTTACCACATTTCACGATAGACTGCACAGTTTCTCCAGTGCTGAGTTCATGTAGGAGGAGATTTCCACTACAGCCTGTATAGATGCCCACATGTGTGATGTCAATATCATGTGACCTGGCTATCTCTGAGAACAAGTGAGTGTTCTCTCCAGCATAAAAGACACAGCTGAGCATGTGCAGGAGGACTACCCTGTCTGTGTTAGCTGCTCTTTCACAGATAGACAGTGCATGAGGGAAGGATCTATGGCATACAGGATAAAACAGCCTTTTTTACACAATGCAGAGGATTAACCCCTTAAGTTCCACAGTGAGTATAGCAAGCATGCTATGCTGCATATACAGACTGATTTTACTGTTGTGGGTTTAGTAACACTTTAAAGGGAATATACTGTAACTTGTGAATGCAAGCGCACTCAAAATATCTTGTTTCACTGGTTCCCTGACAGAATTTGATGTTTTTCCATGTATTTAAAAAGCTGCTGAGTTTCATTCCACCCTGTTTGTTTAATGAAATTTCAAGGTTTTCTAGCACACCCGAGGGAGCTGCTGGTGATTGCTGATTCCTTCCCTAACATTAGCGCAATCACAGCCAGGCACACAGCATTTTCTTCATTTCACTGTCTAAGACAGAACAGTCTAGGAGTGTTTTTGTTATTGCAAGATACACTTGGATGGAGCAAAGGGAGCTGAGATAATCCATAATTTCTGAACTGACTCCTTTGAGTTCTCTTCTCTTCACACAGATCTGCACAAAAAGTTCCACACAACTCTCTACTGTTTGAGAGGTGCCTAGGACCCCTTTAGTCACCAAGGCTCAGAACTTAGGTCGGTACTTGCTATGCCACATAATCTTAGGCTGCCTTCTTCCGATATCCACCAGCCACTCCTCAGCGAGGGGGACACAGGACAGCTAGACACTCTTCCCCCCAACTTGCACCAGGTACTCTTCAGTGAGCTCTCCAGACCATAAAACTCCCAGACCAGACTTTGAAGATAGGCCCCCAGCTTATGTTCCAGCTGGGTCCTCAATGACCTCCGAACAACGCTTCCAGCAACCTGCCCTTAGGGGCAGAGCCTCTATACAGGGGTCTCCTCTGTCACAACTGGTCCGACGGGTGACGGAGGATCCCCCTGATCTCACA
This sequence comes from Glandirana rugosa, assembly GCA_018402905.1. Taxonomy (NCBI): domain Eukaryota; kingdom Metazoa; phylum Chordata; class Amphibia; order Anura; family Ranidae; genus Glandirana; species Glandirana rugosa. The sequence goes on from BLSH010212870.1 coordinate 1,207,117, forward strand.
CCGTGCTTGACACTAACGCAACCATACCACTCTCAGCTGCTTACAGCACAAAGATTTCCCAGCTTGCACCGTCTAAGAGCCAGCCACTTGAGAGCGATTGTTACCGGGCTAGTTCAAACAATTAACCCTTTCAGTGCCACCACTAACCTTTGACCCGGAGTGCTAGGTCTCCAACAATTTGCAATACCAATATGATTTTAGAATAACCACCTGTAACACACGCTGTCACCACAGACAGGGATGTTCAGAGGAGTTATTTTAAACAGTAGCGCTCTTCAAAGGAACAGATTCGGTATAGCTTGCAGGGACAAGGTTAACACTTTTCAGAATAAGGTTTAATCATGAAAAGGTCAAGTTTGGGTGCAGTAAAATATTTACAGAAAAATGATGTTACAAAGCAATAAGAGACATAATATACAGCAGCCAAGAAATAAGACAGAAACTAAGGTTACTTGCCTTTAAAATGTCCGTGATAAATCAGAGATTCGATGATGAGTCCATGGGTTCTCGGATGTTCGTTCTTTGATGGTAAGGTGAGAACTCACAGCTGTCCTTCGCATTTCCTTTTTCTTTGGGTGAAAAGGGGTGGGGCCGTATACCCCTGACCATGGGTAATAAGGGCCCTTGGGCTGTCCAGGGCAGACCGTGGAATACAACCATCCCTAATTCACAATTTCTGTATTGAGATTTATATTTGCCAATATGTACAAGGTGCATACCTGAAACTGATCAATTATAGTCCAGTATGTATTTTGCATTCCGACAAGTCTACACATGGCCGCCTCATCCCTTTCTGTGACCCTGGGAAGAGGATAAACTATCTATGGGTTCTCTTATAAGTGAATACTTTGATGTTTGGGCTCGTTTAACCACCCGCTCACTGTGTCCAGGGGGGCCAGGGAGCGGGTGCGGCGGCTTCGATTGCCGCCGGCCACCCGCGATGCCCCCCCCGGAGCGAATGAGCGGAGGTCCGTGTAAGTAAACACGGACCTCCGCTCTGTGTGAGGGGGAAGGGCTGTGATCACAGCCTTCCTTTACGTGAAGGCTGTGACCACTTCCCTTCCCCAGATAGGCAGTCCCCCATACAGTAAGAACACGCCCAGGGAACACAGTTAACTCTTAGAGCGCCCCCTGCAGGTTAACCCCTTCACTGCCAATGGCATTTACACAGTAATCAGTGCATTTTTATAGCACTGATCGCTGTATAAATGCCAATGGTCCCAAAAAAGTGTCAAAATGGTCCGCCATGTCCGCTGAAATATCGCAGTACCGCAAAAAATCGCAGATCGCCGCCATTATTAGTAAAAAATAAAAAAAAATTAAAAACCCCAAAAATGAATTCTCATCATCCGTAAACGCGACCACTTTTGCGCAAACCAATCAATAAACGCCAATTGCGATTTTTTTTATCGCAAATATGAGGAAGAATATAAATCGGCCAAAAACGGTAAAAAAAAATGTTTTTTTATATTTTTTTTTTTGGATTTGTATTTTAGGAAAAAGTAAGAAATTAGGGTTATTTTGCAAAATTGTTGCTCTTCTTTTGTTTATAGCGGCGATCAGAAATGAGGCAGCGGTGATCAAATACCACCAAAAGAAAGCTCTATTTGTGGGAAAAAAAGGACGCAAATTTCGTTTGGGTACAACGACGCACGACCGCGCAATTGTCAGTTAAAGCGACGCAGCACCGAATCGCAAAAAGGGCTCCGGTCCTAAAGCTGGAAATCCTTCCGGGGCTGAAGTGGTTAATAACAGGAAGCCTTCCCGCATACAGATATACACGTGTTATTAACCACTTCAGCTCCGGAAGGATTTCACACTTTAGGACCAGAGCACTTTTTGTGATTCGGCACTGCATCGCTTTAACTGACAATTGCGCGGTCGTGCGACGTTGTGCTCACAGTGCACGATCTCGCAGCCGCGGTTTGCGATATCGAGCCACCTTGACGCTGTCAACCTGCGGTTGGCGGTCGGCAAGTGGTTAATATGTCACGCTCCAAACTGGAGTTTTGAACTGTGGGTATTTTCTTTAAGTTTTAGGCATGAGGCGGGGGTCGCTGGGAGGTCATGGTGCACTGTGTCCCTGTTTACGACCTCCTAAATTCTGCCTCTTTTGATGCCATGCTCGGTAGGTTTTATAGGCGGCTAGGAGAACAGACATCCTGCTCATGTAACTAAGATAACAATTTCTTTTTAAAGTGGCTTTTTGGAATTTCCACACAGAACAGAGATGAGGGGGTGTGTGAGGTATCTGTACTCGGTGACTGAGGTTAAAACTGACATGGCGTCATCTGAACAAAATGGTGCTAGTTCTGTGTGTCTCACACGTGATATCATCACACCAGGCTCCCCTCACTCTACTCCAAGCTTTAGACTATTTATCGGCTCTTCAGCCACCTACTGTGCACACCTCCCCAGGTATTGGCTGGGTCCCCATAAATATTCAAGCTGCCTCTCTCCATTCTTTCTCCCACTGAGATTCTAGAATACTCTAACAACATAGTCTCCAAACTACAACCCAGGCTGGATGCAGTCCTTTGCTTGCTTTTGTCCTGACCTTGGGGCAATATTCCTCCCACTGACATTAACAATGAGGCATAATTCCTGCTACTGTCACCAACAGTGGGGCACTATTCCTCCCAATCACACCAATGATCGGGGACTATTCCTCCCACTGACCCCAAAAATGGGGGACAAATCCTTTCCACTGACACCAACGATGAGGCACTATTTGACCCACTGATACTAACAACGGGGCACTATTCCGCCCACTGGAATCAAAGATGGGACAATATTCCTACCAAGGACACCAACCATGGGGCACTATTCTTCCCATGGACATCAATGAAGGGGCACTATTTCTCTCACTGATGCCAATAATGAGGCACTATTCCTCCCACTGATGCCAATGATGGGGCATTGTTACCGACACTGTGTCCCTAATCACCATTTCACCACTCACAGTGTCCCTGATCACCGCCACACCAATCATATTGTCCCTGATCACCGCCATGCCAATCATATTGTCCCTGATCACCACCACACAAATCATATTGTACCTGACCACCACCACCCCAGTCATATTGTCCCTAATCACCGCCACACTAGTCAGTGTCCCTAATCACCACCACCCACTCACAGTGTCCTGGTCACCGGTGCACCACTTACAGTGACCCTGATTACCGCCACACCAGTTACAGTGTCTCTGATCACTGTCACAGCAGTCATATAGTCCCTGATTATGGCAATGCTACTTACACTGTTCCTTATCAGCGCCACACCAATCACAGTGTCACCACACATAGTGTAATCCAGCAACGGTGTCCCTGATAGTTGCCATAGTCCCAGTGTCACCAGATTAGTGTAAGTCAGAAGCAGTGTTCCTGATTGCTGCCACGTTAGTCCTCACCATCACTGACCACTGCCAGTGCAGTGTTGCCCATACCTCTCAACTTTTTGAGATGGGAACGAGGGACACCTGTTACCATAAGTATATGGTGCTGTGAGAAAGTCATTTTCCCCTAAACCTAATACCTGGTTGTGCCACCCTTGACAGCAACAAATGCAATCAAGTATTTGCGATAACTGGCAATGAGTCTTTCACATTGCTGTGGAGGAATTTTGGCTGACTCTTCTTTGCAGAATTGTTTTAATTCAGCCACATTGGAAAGTGTTTGAGCATGAACAGCCTTGTTTAAGGTAATGCCACAGCATCTCAATTGGATTTAAGTCCAGACTTTGACTAGGCCATTCCAAAGCTTTAATTTGTTTTTTTTGAGCCATTCAGAGGTGAACTTACTGGTGTGTTTTGGATCATTGTCCTGCTGCAGAACCCAAGTATGCTTGAGTTTGAGGTCACGAATTGATGGCTGGACATTCTCCTTCAGGATTTTCTGGTAAAGTGCAGAATTAATTGCTCCATCAATCATAGCAAGTCGTCCATGTAATGCAACCGCAAAGCAGCCCCAGATCATCACACTACCACCATGTTTGGGCGTTGGTATGATGTTCTTTTTATGAAATTCTGTGTTTGTTTTACAACAGATATAACGGGAAGCACACCTTCCAAAAAGTTCAACATTTGTCTCATCAGTCCACACAATATTTGTCAAAAGTCTTGGGGATAATCAAGATGTTTTTGGCAAAGAAAAAGACAAGCCTCTGTGTTCTTTTTGGTCAGCAGGGGCTTTCACGTTGGAACTATCCCATGGATGCTATTTTTTGCCCAGTCTCTTTCTTATTGTTGAATTATTACACTGACCTTAATTGAGGCAAGTGAGGCCTGCAGTTCTTTAGACGTTGTTCTGGATTCCTTTATGACCTCCTGGATGAGTTGTCATCGTGCTCTTGGAGTAATTGTGGTAGGCCTGCCACTCCTGAGTAGATTCACCACTGTTCCAAGTTTTTCTCCATTTCTGGATAATGGCTCTCACCATGGTTCACTGGCGTCCCAAAGGTTTAGAAATGGCTTTGTATCCCATTCCAGACTGATACATGTCAATTACATTGTTTCTCATCTGTTCTTCAATTTCTTTAGATCGCGGCATGATGTGTTGCTTTTTTGGTTCTTTTAGCGTGCTTCACTTTGTCAGACACAGGGCCGACTCTACCACTAGGTGGAGTAGGCGGCTGCCTAGGGCGCACTGCCGCCTAGGGCGCCTGGCCGCTGTTGATCTGTCACTGGCTGCTCTGCATGCATCCGCATGTCATCAAAAAGGAGAGCCGCGGCTGGCAGCTCTACCCCCAAAGCTGTATTTGATGGGCACAGGTGAGGCTGTATTGATTGGGGCCGGTGAAGCTGTATTTGATGGGCACAGGCGAGGCTGTATTGATTGGTGCTGGTGAAACTGTATTTGATGGGCACAGGTGAGGCTGTATTGATTGGCGCTGGTGAGGCTGTATTTGATGGGCAAAGGTGAGGCTGCATTGAGTGGCGCTGGCGAGGCTGTATTTGATGGGCACAGATGAGGCTATATTGATTGGCACAGGTGAGGCTGTATTTGATGGGCACAGGTGAGGCTGTATTTGATGGGCGCAGGTCAGGCTGTATTTGATGGGCGCAGGTAAGGCTGAACCGAGGGGGGGGGGGGTGGCAAAATGAGGTGTCGCCTAGGGTGTCAAAAATCCTTGCACCAGCCCTGGTCAGACAGCTTCTATTTAAGTGTTTTTTCATTAAACTGGTCTGGCAGTAATTAGGCCTGGATGTGGCAAGTGAAATTAACCACTGCAGCCCCGGAAGGATTTCAAACTTTAGGACCAGAGCACTTTTTGCAATTTGGCACTACGTCGCTTTAACTGACAATTGCACGGTTGTGCGACTTTGTACTCAAACTAAATTGTCGTCCTTTTTTCCCCACAAATACAGCTTTCTTTTGGTGGTATTTGATCACCTCTGCGTCACTTCTGATCATTATAAACAAAAAAAGAGCGACAATTTTGCAAAAAAAATATATTTCTTACTTTTTGCTAAAATACAAATCCAAAAAAAAACAAAACAAAATTTATTCATCAGTTTTGGCAGATATATATTCCTCTACATATTTGTGGTAAAAAAAAAAAAAAAACGCAATCTGCGTTTATTGATTGGTTTGCACAAAAGTTGCCGCGTTTACAAACCATGAGAATGAATTTATTGTTTTTACTGTTTTTTTTATTGGTAATGGCGGCGATCTGCAATTTTTATCGGGACTGTGATATTACGGCGGACATGTTGGACATTTTTGACACTTTTTTGGGACAATTGACATTTATACAGCGATCGAATCTAAAAATATCCACTGATTACTGTATGAATGTCACTGGCAGGGAAGGGGTTAACCTGCAGGGGGCAATGAAGGAGTTTAAATGTGTTCCCTGGGTGTGTTCTAACTGTGTGGGGGCTGGGCTGGCAGGGGCATAACAGATCTAACTGGTCCCGGTGACAGGGATCAGTAGATCAGTGTTATGTCTCCTGTCAGAGCGGGGCACTGCCGTGTTTATATTGGCAGTTCACCGTTTTTGTCCTATTGTAAGCGGCCCTCGTCCTAGCTGTGCGTGCGCAAATCGCGGTTTATGGAGGGCAATTTGCGTTATGCTGCCACCTTGCAGCAGTAAATGTACACAACGCAGTCCCGAAGTGGTTAATCACAGTGCATTAATGATTTAGCAGGGGGTGAGGGTGGGTCAATTACTTATTTACATAGGGCCAGGCAGGTTTGACAACTGTTCCCAGCTATTAAAGGAAATCATCGTTTAAAAACTGCATTATATTGTATGTACTCAGGTTATCTTTGTGTATTATTAAAATGTGTTTGATGATCTGAATCATTTAAGTGCGACAAATATACAAAGAAAAACAAAGTCAAGAAGGGTGCAAATACTTTTTCACAGCACTGTAGCCATAGGACCCCCCCCCCCCGCTACGCCCCATTAAAGGAGGATTATATAAAAAATATGGTAAGTTAAACCCAAAAGTGCTTTTTTTTTTTTTTTACCACTACTATTCCTTTATATTGGCTTTTACAATTTACAAATTCAGCCATTTAGAAATTGGATGAAAAGTTTAGCACTGGGAAACACTTTTTTAAAGATAAAAAGTGAATTTTATGTACCACTATATAGACCACACCAAAATGAGGGACTAATGAGGAGGAATGGGGTACAGAGGGACATAGGTTCCATGGACAGTCCCTCGAAATCAGGGACACTTGGGAGCTATGGTGTTGCCCTCCGCCTTTTGCCTGTACTAGCCCTGGATAGTTTAGTGATCATGTTTCTGCCTGCTGCCTGGACCGATCTTTTGCCCATTTGCTGACCATGTCTCTGCCTGGGCCTGAACTGACCCATCTGCACATCCCGCTGACTACATTCCTGGGGGGACATCAGTCCAGGCCATCTCCTGTGGACAACTAAATTCCTGGGACCACAGGAATTCTTTTTTTCTTCCTTTCTTTAGTCTTCTATACTTCTTGGCCAGTGAAAATGCCATTCCAGGGGCAACTATGTACCAGTAAGCTAGGCTTGCTTGGCTTATAGGAAATGGGACTGCTATAGGTGTTGCTACACTAAGCTATATTTCCTATAGCTTTATAGAAGCGACCATTACAGTACAGACCATTACAATAAAGTCTGTGGCGTGTGTTGATACCTTGAGTCACATATCCCACGGCGCAGGATTTAGACTCCAGTCTCTCTGGAGGCGTGGGTACAAATTCAACCGCTGCCATTTGTAAGGTTTCCTCCTTCATCAGACAAGTCATGTGAGCGAGTAGATAGAAGATAGAGGGGGAGGGTGCCGTTGCTCCATCAATCTTCTGCTGGAGCCATGCTCCACTTTACTACTTAAGGGAGATTATGTGTCCTATCAAGAAAACTTGTTCGTAGGCAGGGCCGCTGATGGAGGCCACATAGGGAGGTCCAGAGAAGCAACTGAATGCCAGTTTCTTCCCCTCTCCCTCCAGATGGCTTTCAGCTGCTGGGTGAGAGACATGGAGGGACGGATTTGGGGGGTGCTGGGGTGGGTTGTGCTGTGCCCACCCAGATTTCAGTTCTACCCCCCTGAGCTCCTTCCCCCACCCCCGCTCCCGCCTGCACACACAGCCAGGATGAGGAGACGGCAGCCTGGAGGCTGGAGCGGTGAGAGAAGAACAGCCAGCAGGAGGTGTGCAGTGTTTTGCTCTCCCTCTTAGAAGATGGCTGGTCTATACAGTACAATTGACTGGATCCTACTGTAGCTCTCATTGCACTGTACACACACCGCCCCCATCACAGTTGCTGCTGCCGGGGGGGGGGGGGGTGATGACATATCTGGTCGGTAGAAGATTCTCCCTCTCGTTTTGTGACGTGTGGAGGACGACCGACAAGAAGAGAGTGGCGAGGTCGGAGGTCCGACGGCAGAGGAGTAGGACCGACACACACGTCCGCCCTCGCCCCCACCCCCTTCCTCGAGTCCCCCCATCTTGACTTTAGACCCACCCGTGTCGTGTTGGGTGGGGTCGTGGGGGGTTTAGGCAGGGAGGTACAGAGAG
>BLSH010212870.1:1269067-1284416 GCA_018402905.1 Glandirana rugosa
TTTTTTTATTCGGCGACATATGGAAAAAGTATCGTGACGAGCCGTGAAACTATGGCAAACCTTTTTGAGCCTGAGTGTCCGAACTGCAACACAAAACCAACTTATTTTTTTCAAAGTGCCGAGCAGTGCTATGAAAAAGGTATACAGCGGCTTATTTTTTTTAAAAAACATATATACTGGGGCACATAATTTAATGTAACAAAGGGGATTGTAGAGTGGCTTAATAACCACTTTGTCACAGCATGCATGTCAGACACCTTTACTGATCTTGCGGCAGCCACCTGTTGCTGCTCTAGGCATACGTTAGCAGCCATGGGGAGGGGTTAGAGGTGGAGATGATGGTATAGGCATATTGGTACCAGCAGTATAATGTTTCCACATTAAAATTCTCACCTGGCTCCGGAGTCCAGTGTGACTTCCAACCCGGCCACTCATTCCCGCCCACCCCGGACACATTACTGCTGGCCCCAGAGCCATGTGGGAGCCGATTCCTGTCATCCACCACAATTTACATAGCTCCTCCAGACAGCAAGCTGGGTGACTTGACTTTTCTCTTTTGCAGATAAGCAATACAGCTAGGTCACCTCTCTGCCCCCAGCCTGTGATTGGACACTGAAGGAAAGGAAACACACTGCGCTCTCTCCTCCAGTCAACACGTCCATTGTCAGCATTTGTCAAAAACAAATATTGGATGACATTTTTAATACAAACATAACTGCACTCAGTATTTTTTTACATCTGCTTGAAGTTGAACTCCGAAAAAGAAACATAAAAATGGTAGGAGTGTCAATACAAATTCAACTTTAGTTATGATGGATTCTTACCATTGATGTCACTACGAGAGCAGGAGAAAATCCCATTGCTAGATAGAAGAGCAATTCAACTATTTTATACCTGAAACAACAAAATATGCGGTTATTGATTCATGTGCAAACAACAGCCAATGCCACCACGGTTTTGATACATCATATTCAGGTCCTCATAGGCAGCACTGTCTATAAAGAGAATACTCTGCATTTCTTTTAACAATCAAGAAGACCCTATCTTCCTAAAGTTGGGAATACACATGGGCAACTTTCCGTCTCTTTCAACCACTTTTGATTACCCAGAAATCGAACATACAAAACAAAGTGGTTGCCTAAAACTAAGTACCCACAAATTCAACCAACCACCAGAATTTGATAGATCAAACTGGGCTATAATCTGACACCTTCAGTACAAGTCCAAAAAATTTGATTGCAATCAGAAAAAAATACATCAATGTCATCAAGAGGCTATTGGATTTTTATTTGCCAGGTTTGATCAAGGCAATATTAATTCCAACACCTTGTAGGAAACAACTCATTTCCATATCCAATCCCTTAGGAAGTCAATGCCAGCAAACTGACAAGGTCAAAAGTGGTTGAAGTTGAAATTTGTCACATACAGTAGTATATGGTCAGCATAATTCTGAGCTGAAGCAGAAACCTGAATGGAGAAATCGAACTGGCTGGTACAGGCAAGAGTGTTAGTACTTCATTTAGATAACTTCATGCACAAGGTCCAAGGAATGTCAAAGTGCTCAGTATGGTGGAGGTCAGATCTCTATGTATGTCTCTCGAGTTACCAATATAACCAAACTCAAACCATCTCTTTATGGAACTGGCTTTGTCCACAGGGGCACAGTCATGTTCAAAAAGAAAAGGACCTTCTTCAAATTGTAACCATAAGGTTGGAAGCACTAATGAAATGCCTCTGCATGCTGTAGCATTAACAGTATCCTTCACTGGAACTACTCAATTTGAAGGGGTATCCACACATATGGACAAAGCACAGAGGTTAGGTGTCCACAACCTCTGGCCATATAGTGTTTATTTCAGCCATAACCATACAAGAAAATCCCTAACATATAACAATTGCACCTGTGTGTTGTGGTGTGGTGTGCGGTGTAGAAATGCTGGAATGCAATTAATTATTGGTAATGCTCCACAACACATATAAATAAGTGTGCTTTAATAAGGCCAATTAAGGTGTTACTGCATAGTACTGTAATGTGCGTCATAAAATGTGTGGTGTTGTGAACAAGTCCTGAAAGATCTAAATAGCTCTGGATTTAGGAACCACAAGAAAGTTTTTTGTTTAAACAAGAATCCTGATTTAAAGTCAATGCCCACTCAGAACTGATGATACACTGACTGTTTACATATCTCTGTAGCTCAAACTGGTAGCAAAGTTCACCATTCACACCTATGGAGAGGTCAGTAAGTAGAGCCAGAAAAAGTTTGTTTGGCAAAGAAGAACAAACATGATGATAAAGGGCAAGTTGGGGAGGGAGTCACTTGTTTTCTATTTTATTCATATTAATCATCGTTAACATGGCAATTATTCATATATGAAATAAAACAAAAATAGTCTTACCTTTCATGGTATAAAAACACATAAATAGTTCCACCTGCTGCCATTAACCAGATAAACCACCTCATATGAGAAGCCAAGGGACCAAGTTCACGTAGATTTAACCTAGAAAAAAAAAGGACATTTTCAGCACACCTATCACTTTCATATTGGGGGTTGTAGATAGCCTCCCCTCCCAATGCCCCCTCAAACCAGGCTTTGCAAATCACATCGTGAAACTCTTCTGTGGATCCTCTAACTCTCAATGGTTTTGTCCCAGAGAAACCGTTAAAAAAATTTCAGGCCTCAAAGAATCTTTACTAAAACCAAATCATTGGGGGGGTCAGTGGGAACAATACTCCCATACATTGGTGGTTAATGGGAAGAATGCTCCCCAAAACTATGCAGGCACCATCAAATGGGAGGTCAATCAGTCACAGCTCAAGAAACCCCTGGAAACCTCTGGAGGAACCCTAGTTGGGAGATATAATCCCAAAAGTATGTTCTCACTTTGATATTAGACATCCTTGCGATTTAAAGTGGATTTCCACCCAAAAGTGGAACTTCCACTTTAAGGGGAGGCGACCCCCTGACATGCCATAATTGGCATGTAATTTTTTTTGGGGGGGGGGGGGGGCCGTGGACCCTGTGATGCCGGCGCCACCGAGGGGAGGGGGAGACGGTCGAGCCGCCAGGCGGCCGCATTGCTGGAGCGAGGGACAGGTGAGTGGCTGATTGTTAAAAGTCAGCATCTACACTTTTGGTAGCTGCTGACTTTTAACAGGGTGGAACTCCACTTTAAAGCAGATCTAATCCTTAACTGGATGATGTCCAGTTTGTTACTGTACCAAAAACTGCCATGAGATTTTTATTTAAAAAAAATTGTATCCTTTTTTCTTCCACACTTCAGCAATGAAATGCAAAATAAAAACTGTGGAATGAAGCTAAGTTCATTCATTCATTATAGTTTGGTAAATGTGGGTGGAAACAAACTATGTTGGGTATTCTCACCAACCTTACCACGCAGCCTCGGCTCAGTTTATGTTTCTCAACTCCAGTCCTCAAGGAGCCCCTACAGGTCATGTTTTCAGGATTTCACTGAGATGAAATGGCTGTGGTAATTACTAAGGCGGTTAAACTGATCACATCACCTGTGCAAAATAATGGGAAGCCTGAAAACATGACCTGTTGGGGCGCTTTGAGGACTGGAGTTGAGAAACTGGTTTATGTTGACCAGTGGCCTTTTGAGTGGAAGACATTGCTACCCTCAGTGATCTCTACTAGCGTCCCAGGCCTATGCCTAACACACAGGAGGTCAGCTGTTCAGTATGGACGCCTTTCAGAGAATGCCCCACCTCTCCACTTTGTCCAAGCAGAGAACGCTTTACAGTACATTCATTCAAAAAAAGCAAAGCATTCTCTGAACGGTGCCCATGTTAAGCAGCTGACCTCCTATGTTCATAATGCATTAAGCCAGCCGCTCATAACTGGACCTGCAAGCAAATGGAGATCACTGGAGTAGCGGAGTCTACTTCAGTGATTCCCAGCTTCCATAGACATCGGACAATGATGGCACGTTGGTCCAAGATGGACCAATGTAACAATGTCAAAATATACCATACCTGGAATTAATCTTTTAATCATTAAAAATTTGGAGCAAGCGTGCACACGACCTTCATTTGACACGTGGCATGTTTTAAAGTGATTCTAAAGGCTCAATATTTTTTTTTTTTACCTTAATGCATTCTATGCATTAAGGTAAAAAACCTTCTGTGTGCAGCTTCCCCCCCCAGCCCCACCTTATACTTACCTGAGCCCCATCTCTAACCAGAGATGTGCATGAGAGCAGTGGCTCTCCTGAGTCTCTCTTCTCAATAGCTCACACAGCAGCAGAAGCCATTGGCTCCTGATGCTATTAATCATAGCCAGTGAGCAAATGAGGAGAGAGCAGGGCCGAGCCACATTCTGTGTGTGAACTGACACACAGCGCAACTCGGGAACAAGCCTGCTCAAGTTACCCCATAGCAACAGGCTAGCTATTGGGGGCACTCGGCAGGGAGGAGGAACCAGGACCGCAGGCGGGGGACCCAAAAAGAAGAGGATCGGGGCTTCTCTGTGCAAAACCATATATATATATTTTTTAATTCTTTCCTTTAGAATCACTTTAAGTGGAAGAATGGGCAAAATGAAAAACCGAACACATATAATGCAGCCTATTATAAATATTAACATGGCAATTTTTGTTTTTCTGAGGCCCAATTTTAAAATAATTTTATTGCCAGTTGATCCTACCAGTAGATCCATTTTTTTCCCACTTCCTTTAGCAAGGTAAAAAAGCAGTGAAATCACTTGCTGGGTTGTCTCCCCATGGACATCTTAGATGGACATTCGGTTTTAAATGGACAAATAATTTAAAGCCCGTCTCCAGCTAACACTTTTTGGGCAACATTTTTTAATTCTTATGGAAAAGAATGTAATCTTCTCAGGCTGTGTATTATTGTTTGTTCCAACCCCCATGATTGCTACTTTTTCTGGACAGCTTGCCTGTTAACCACTTCCTTACTGGGCACTTAAACCCCCCTCCTGCCCAGACCAATTTTTGGCTTTCAGCGCTGTCGCATTTTGAATGACAATTGCGCGGTCGTGCGACGTTGTACCCAAATAAAATTTGCGTCCTTTTTTTCCCACAAATAGAGCTCTCTTTTGGTGGTATTTGATCACCTCTGCGTCATTTCTGATCGCCGCTATAAACAAAAAATGAGCGACAATTTTGCAAAAAAGAACAATATTTTTTACTTTTTGCTAAAGTACAAATCCATTAAAAAAATTATTCATCGGTTTTGGCCGACATATATTCTTCTACATATTTTTGGGGAAAAAAAAAAAATCGCAATCGGCGTATATTGATTGGTTTGCGCAAAAGTTATCGCGTCTACAAACTGGGAATTGATTTATGGCGTTTTTATTATTTTTTTTTTTTTTTTTACTAGTAATGGCGGCGATCTGCGATTTTTATCGGGACTGCGATATTGGGGCGGAAATGTCGGACATTTTTTACACATTTTTGGGACCAATGACATTTATACAGCGATCAGAAATTTAAATGTCCACTGATTACTGTGTAAATGTCATTGGCAGTGAAGGGGTTAACCTGCAGGGGGCAGTGTAGGGGTTAAATATGTTCCCTGGCTGTGTTCTAACTGTGGGGGGGCAGGGCTGGTCGGGACATAACAGATCTAACTGATCCCAGTGACAGGGATCAGTAGATCTGCTATGTCCCCTGTCAAAGAACGGGGAACCGCCGTGTTTACAACGGCGGTTCCCCGTTCTGAGGCTCCTGAAAGTGATCGCGGGTCTCGGGCGGACATCGAGTCTGCCCGACCCGCGGGCACGCTCGCGCAGCGTGCGGCGGGGGCGCGGGAGCATGCGCAGTGGAGGACGTCCATGGACGTCCTCCCGGCATTTCAGGTCCGCGCTGGAGCCGTATTTCGGCAATAGCGCGGACCTGGAGGGGTTAAAGGAAGCAGAAAGGCAAGATCAATAGGTCCTGAAAATGTTGCAACAATATTAGTTCTAGGTGGAGTGACCACCTATGGAATATGTGTTGCAAAACCTCTTATGCTCATAAAAACACACCAAATTGAGCTTAGTAAGGACAATAAACATATAGGTTACAATCGCACATACAATTTGTTACTTCTCTAATACCCACCATGGTGCATAGGAGGCGGCAATGAAAAAGTAGATGACCATTCTGTCACACATGTGGAAACAATGCTCTATAGACCTGGAAACAACAAAGGAAAGAACGCTTATCTAGAGAGTTCTGTAACTGATCTACCGCTAGATAAATAATGCACTATTGTCAGGGAAAGTTGCCAATTATTTTTTTGCTTGGTGGCAATGCCCCAGGGGGTTCATTCACAATATCGAGTGATAACAAAGAAGAAAATAGTGAGATGCAATGTGTGTTTCTGCTGAACTGGCTTTCTTGTGTGTGCAATGGATATCTGAGCTCTGGAAAAACTGCAAAGTGTTTGGAATGTAGCAAAAAGTATACCGGGTTCCGGAACGAGAAAGCAGAAAATATGACAGCATGTGCAGAAGAAGAGTATGAAGGGTATGATGGTGGGCAGTATGTACAGGGAAGGAGTATGGAGGATATTCCAGCAGGCAATGTGTTCAGGAGAGGAGACCTAACCCTACCCTCAGAGTCCCTGAGATGTCCTACAGTAGGTCTCCCAAAATGGGAGGGCAGGATTGCTCATAAAGAGCAGAAAGTAAGGGATCTGTCTGAGGATTGGTATCACGGTCACCTTCTGAGGTTCATGTGAGCCAGGGGTTGCTGACCTAACCAGAAAGATAGCAGGGGTCAGTAAGGTATTAGAATCTAAACCAGCCTGGTTATAATAGTGGTGGGTATTGGAACTGGGTTTCCCAAGGTGAGCTGTTCAGGGTTGTTAAGCTGCTGGGAGGGATGTTGGTGAGAAAGGGTGAGGAGATGGAAAGTAACGGGATGGTGCCTAATGGATTTTTCTGCCTTTGGCTGGGAGAGATGAAGAGCTGTGGGGAGAGATGGTGTCCTTTGGGGATATTGGCTTGATGGAATGGTAGCCTTGGTGACTTGAGGAATGTGGAGCTGCAAGGAGGGCAGCAAGACAGTAGGAAGTGCAAGGAAGGGTGGGAAAAGAAGGAAGAAGAGAAATCGCTACAGTGGCAAAACAAGACTCCCACTTAGGCCCTATCCTCAATGGGGAAGTGCAACTGTGCTGAGAGAATTAAACCCTAAGTTAGCTTTTATTCTATTAAGGAAGAGCCAAGGAGTCCATAGCAGTTACCAGCTGTTCTTTAGCACAGCCCGTCTCTAATAACAATACTGGGCTGAGTTATTTCATTAGGCAAACAACCAACATTGCAAAATGTAATAACCAAATGCAACCAACAGCGTTGGAATTTCAGTTATCTTGCAAACATGGACTGTTAGTGGGTCCCGAGGACCGGAGTTGAGAACCCCTGGGCTAAACGGTCACAAATTGTGGAGAGCCTTCTCAGGAGTGTGGAGGCTGTTATAGCCACAAGGAGGGACTAACTCGATATTAAATTTAGACATGTGCGTGGCCGAAAATTTTTTTTTTTGCCATTTTTCATTAGAATTGAAATTCGTTATTTCGAATAAATTTGTAAATTCTGAAACATTTGAATTTGATTTGTTTCATTTGTATAGATGCGGTATTCGCTATTATTGGTAATTTGGAAAAATTTGATTCGTTCCATTCGTATAGATGCGGTATTTGCTATTATTGGTAGTTCGGAAAAATTTTAATTTGGTTCGTTCCATTCGTATAGATACGGTATTCGCTATTTTCGGTAATTCGTGAATTTGGAAACATTCAAATTCTGTTTGTTCCATTCGTATAGGTGCAGTATTCGTTATTTTGAAAATTTGAATAAATTCATATTTGTTACATTCACTAACAGGCTGACAAATTTGAAAGGAAATTCCAATACCTAATTATAATTTAATAGTTTATAATGATTATTATAGGTTTTATTATTATTATTAATAAATAATAATAATAATTAAAAAAACTATAATAATGGTTATGGTTAATAAAAATAATAAACTTAATAATTTAATTATAATAGAAATTATAAGAATGTTTTTTTGGGCTTTAGGATTTTTGAATTTTCGTTCTTATTTTCGGATTTTAAATCTTTTGAAAGTTCGTTCTTATTTTCGGATTTTTGTTCTTTTGAATTTTCAGATTTTCATTATTTTTGTTCTTTTGAATTTTTGGATTTTCGTTCTTACGCTTGGATTTTTGTTCTTTCAAATTTTCGTTCTTATTTTCGTCCGTTTCATAAATTTGTTTTCCTAATTCCTAATTTTGACTAAAAAAACGAATTGGGAACGAAACAAATTGCGCGTCTAATTAAATTCCATGGTTTTGGAATGGGATGTTTAACAAGGTCATGTAGGTGTGATGGCCAGGTGTCAACCAACTTATCAACATAGTGCATCTGTGTGTTTTTCAGTATATATTTATAATCTTATTGTTTTACAAATGCACATTTTATATAATGTTCACACATGACATAGGATTTCTAAAGTATTATGGTGTTTCTAGAGAGCAAAAGCGGTTTCCTTTCAAATTCTGATTAAAATTTTATACAGGGTCAACTGAAAAGGCAAGCGGAGGGGGTAGGAAGCGGTGATGGGTTAGTGCTCTGACTCAGCCTTGAGCTATTGAGCTCTGTAAAAAATGGGCTTTTATAAACAGAGTAGCTAAGGATAGATTGGCAAACCTATGCAGACTAAAGCTCTAATTTCTGCTTGTGTATAAAAATATAAAATATGCATGTGATGTTTTAAAGCAAGTAAAAAAACATTTTGGTTAGTCTCAACAATAATGGAAAAAATATACATACTGTATATAAATAATCACCATACACTCTCTTTATCAGGGGCAATCTACAGCAGCCATGTTCCAGAGGTTTAAAGAACAAGTGCACTTGTATCCCACATTTGCTCATTTAACAGGCAATTGAAGCAAGTTTGCAAATATAGCCTTTCACCTTTGTCCTTCTGTCCCCTGAGAGCTCTACTGGGATCCTCAACGATCTGCCAGTTCAACTTTTTCTGCCTGATGGCAAAGATTCTTGCAGAAGACTTCAAACACAGGGCACTAGTACCAGAGAGAGCATCCTCAAATTCCTTTAGATGTACATGCCCCTAGCCGCCGGTCTCTCTATAGTACTACACCAAATGAAGGTCTGTCCACATCTTAATGTTCTAAGCTAAATCTTTGCAGTCCACCTTACCTCTTTGGAAACCATCTCACAATTTATTAAATCCAGATTATGCAGAAAAATAACAGAGATAAAACATAGAATCCAAAATAGTGGATTTAATAATGTTTATTAACATTCAAAAACAGACATATTTTTGGGAATTTCTTTTTTTCAAAGCCTAGAAAGCCCCTGGAAATCAGATAGGTTGGCAACTATTATCTATAGGCTGCAAGGATAAAGAAGGGATATGCACATCTAAAGGAATGCGGGGAATGCCTTCTTTTTAACAGAAAGTGCAGGTAGTCTTGTCTCTGCTCCCTCAGCCCTCATCAATTCCTTGATATTTTCTGGTATATTTGACCTATAATGAAGGAGAAATGTATTTTCAGGACTATAACCTGCTGGCATTGGGTCAAACAATTATGGGCAGCAAAATGGCATTTTTTTTTTTGTTATCAGAAAGGTGCACTTAGTTTCTAAGTGGTGGACACTGAAAATTAATTGTGGGAATAGCTTGCAAGGGTTAGAACTTTTACCTTTTAATGGCTGTCTCCTTTGGGAACTTACTTCCGGTTTGTTTGAAAGATTAGGAAGTGAGGGGAAATCCCCTCCAACAAGGCCACAGGCAACAAGAACACTATTTACTTGAAGAGCGAAGATGGTTTAGGACCTCAGTCAAGATTTTACTGCGGTCTGTTCTTGTCAATGTTTTGGTGGAAGGAGTGTCCCTTTGCAACCCCCCTTCCCCATTGCCGTGTAATGGTTCTTTTTACACCAAGGTACGTACCGTAGGTGACTCTTCTTCCAGGTGACTATATGAAACACAGTGGACACTATAAAAAGGGCACACAGGCCCATGCCATAAATCCAGGCAGTTATCTTTTCCCATCGGTCGTCTGACATACGATGTAGAAGAGCACTTCCAATTATAGAAGGGACAATGAGGAACTGATAAAAAACAAGAAAACATATGCATATTTACTCACAGCGTTCACCAAATTAAAAAAAGAGCACTTATTTTATAGTCAACAGATTATATGCAATACCAGCGCAACGGGAAAAATATAATATAATCAACAAGCTGTGGAGCTGTCCGTAAACAGACCGTGTCCTGCTGTAAAATGAATGTATATAGTATTGTAAACAGTGCTACCACATAGTATTAACTACTATAAAGTGCCAAAAATCTGTTATGCAGTCAATGATAACTATTAAAGATGATTATGGAACCAAACCTAGTCGAATGGTTACCACATACATGAATGCAGACTATACACCTGCGTTGCATAGAGCGGAAGTGACAAACCAGAAGTCACAATCACCTGACGCTGCATTTCGTCGGCCTACGTACTGTCGTCATCAGGGGACCCCTCATGACGTCAGCACGTGGCCGACGAAACGCAGCGTCGGGTGATTGTGACTTCCGGTTCATCACTTCTGCTCTATACAATGCAGGTGGACCGCATACGACGTCCTCTGCATCCAACAACCGCATGTAAGCGGTTTTTATGGTTTTAATGTTTTATACTAAATAAAAAGTGGACGTACTTCACTATATTGGCCCCCCCTTCTCTTCCTTCCATTTAGACCTCCCATATGGGAGAGTGGCCGCTCTCAGAGGTGCAGCGACGTGGTCCACGCCTTGGAGGAAGGACAACTCAGTTGCAGAGTCATCCTACACTACAACGCGCTAATGATTTCTGTAATGGGAATCATATGTATCTGGTGAGTAGGTTGTGCCACTGGATGCCTGATGAAGGGTCCAATCCACTGGATGTGATGGTGTTCTGAAGACTTCCTTAGAGTTGTCACCAATGTCACTTCTATCTCTGATTCTATGTCTTAAGCTGGATGGTTTTGAATTCTATAACTGCTCTATCCATGGTCTTTTACCCAAGACTGGATATTCATGCATTGGTTTGGACTGATTTTTAGACTATTTTTTCTGCATAAACTGCATAAATGCATCAGTATTTTTATCTCATTTGAATGAACTGAATTATTTTCAATGTCCTAGCTCGGATAATTAGGAGACTCATCTATATTGGCACTTTACACAGGTGTACAGTCTGCTTTCATGTATGTGGTAACCATTTGACTAGGTTTGGTCCCATAATCATCCTTAATAGTTATCATTGACTGCATAACAAATTTTTGGCACTTTATAGTAGTTAATATTATGTGGTAGCGCGGTTAACAATACTATATACCTATCATTTTATCACTGAGCTTTTTATATAAATGGATTTTAAACCTGTCAGTCAGTTTGAACCTGGAAAAAAAATAGATAAGACATATATGCTATTTTTTTTTTTAACAAACAGAATGTTCCTTTATTTAAAACAAAGGCATGGTACAAAGTCAATAGTATGGAACTAGTTAAAGTAGTATATTATACACTGACAATGGTATGAGAAGCACAGTCCTCATGAAAGAAAACAAGCACATACAAAACTATATACAAAACTGGCAAGGATAGCAATGCCCAACCTTTGATACATCAAAGAACACATAAGGAGGGTATCGCATCCACACCAACAGGTCCCCTCCCCGCCTAAGCTGCCCATGGCTGCCACACCTTTTCAAACTTCCTAGGGCAGTTCCTACCTATACAAGTCAACTTGTACATAGTACGAGCAGTGGTAATAGATTTTTCCCAGGAACCTACTGAGGGAGGGGAACGGGCATTCCACCTGAGCATAATTTCCCTTTTGGCATAATAAAACAGATATGAGAATAGCATTTTAGTGCATCTAGGCCTCTGTTCATCACCCGGAATTCCCAGTAACACCAGCTCTGGAGAGACCGGGAGGGTCAGCTGAAGATGGAAGTGAATACGTTCAACCACCTCTCCCCAAAACCGAACCATCCCCGGATAATTCCAGAACTTGTGAAACAATGTGCCTATACCATTCCTACAGCGAGGGCACTCTTGTAACCTCTGATGATATGTTCTATGCAGTCTCTGTGGGGTGTAGTAAACCCTGTGCAGGAATTTTATCTGAATCAGTTTGTCCCGTGAGGAGATTAGTAGTTTGGTACTACCTTCAAGACAGTCCTCCCTATCAAGGCCAGGAAGGTCAGCCTTCCACAAGTCCCACAACCGTTCCATCTTAGGGTAGTCAACGCTAAGCAAGACCAGATAAAGAGCGCACAAGGGTTTAGACAGCGATTCCTGAGCAAGAAGTTTCTTGATGGGGTCTATAGTAAGACTCGAAAGGACAGGAAACTGAGCTCGGGCTGCATGGTGCAGTTGGAAGTAACGGAAAACCATCCCTCCCGGTAGTTAAAATTTTGCCCTAAGTTCAGGAAAGGGGAGCAAAGCACCCGCTGAGAACACATTATGTAGAATCTTTACTTGGTATCTGGAGTTGAGTATCAGGTAAGGAGCAAAAGTGAAGGAGGTTGGGATTACCCCAGAGTGGGCTGAATGGAGGACACCTATGGGGCCGTACAAATTTTCGCCATCCTAGTGTCATCCTAGTGCAGGGATATGCAATTAGTGGACCTCCAGCTGTTGCAGAACTACAAGTCCCATGAGGCATAGCAAGACTCTGACAGCCCCAAGCATGACACCCAGAGGCAAAGGCATGATGGGACTTGTAGGTTTGCAACAGCTGGAGGTCTGCTAATTGCTTATCCCTGTCCTAGTGAGATCAGAATATTCTCAAGGACCCCTATAGATCAGATTTCCTAGTTCGTGAAGTGAACCTAGAACAGCAACCTCTAGGCACACCGAAGACATATACGCTATTTAAAAAAAAATGACAAAGTCATTTGCCTCATGAAACTGCATGCACATTTGCTCTGTGCAGATGTGGAAAAAATCTATTAACTGTTTTCTCTCTAGGTTGAACCGGCCCAGGTAAGGACGGCGCTGGATTCCTGGACAGGTAAGTGTCCTTTTATTAAAAGTCAGCAGCTACAGTAATTATACTGTACTGGACTGACTGGATCAGTCACTGGTCATGGGTGGGTGATTGTGTGGGCAAATGGGAAGTAATCCCTTGCAGTAGGTCATGCCCAATGGTGGATGGTGGAGGTGGACCCTCTTAGGGGCTTAGGTTTGGGCTACGGCCTTACAGTATTTTTTTTGTGCTTACGGTATTTTTTTGTGCTTGCTCTTTAGCCCTGAAGAAGGGGAGTCCTTTCCCCTGAAACGTGTTGGCCCAATGTACATGTTTACATTTTTAATAAATGTCTTATGAACTGTACATCAAAAGATGCAGTTTCTGGACACCGGGTGCTCCTTCTTTCCTACCCAAGTCTTGTTAAAGTGTATGTAATTCCTAAAAATCCTTCAAATACACCATTGAAGAAGCTTTATTATATCTTTTTGATAATACCTGTTGATCCTGCTAGAAATCTCTCTGCTGTTTTACCCGATACAGTGATGCCAAACCTGTCCAGTTCTCTTGGTGAACTACAGAATACACCCATACTTTGGAAATGAGAAGTAGAGGAGATGTTCTGTAGTCCTAGCACCCTATCCTAGAGGGACAATACTGCTCCTCCATAGAGGGAGTGAGCGCCACTCACACTAGGACAGGACTTTTTCCATACCTGCAGAAAATGTACTTAGCCCGAAAAAAGGAAAACAAATACAGCCACCATTCTTCAGATTTACCAAAACCATATAATATGAGGTCAAACCTTAAGAGTTTCAATTTGTATGCAATCAGGCAGGCCCTTGCACTACATGGTTTTGGTAAATCTGAAGACAAAAATCTGCAGAAAATCTTATAGTGTGTATGTGGTCTTAATCTCTAGGGTTCAATATAGAGTTGCCCCACTCTTTGCAGCTATAACAGCTTCAACTCATCTGGGAAGGCTAATATAGTGTAACATATTTCAGAACATCCTATGCCCATTAACCGTTATAAATATTTTCTATCCACGTTGCGCAACACTTGTCAACTATTTCAAGAATTTGATTATTTCAAAAGTTTATCTGGCCTGCCGGCCGAATTCAGGGGAAGTAGCTGAGAAATGTTGCCATAAGCAATTAACTAACCTGCTTTCTAGCATTATGGTAATTTTATTCTGCTAAGCAATAAACCGGCAACACAACCCGAATTCACAAAATGTCAGCAAGCAAACAACCGTGTCTGATTAAAACGTTATGGTGTCTATATATCTCTGTTAGGGGTGTAGTTATAAAAAATTTTGAAAGTGCATGTACATTCTTTCTGTGCAAATGGGGGCAAAAAACAAATGTGATGTATAGTTTCTCTCCAGGTCAAATGTTAGACAAAATAACAAACTTCATATTTACCTGCTCTGTGCAGCGGTTTTGCACAGAGCAGCCCCGATTCTCTTCTCGGGTCCCCCACCGGTGCTCCTGGCTCCTCTCCTCCCTCCTGTTGTGTGCCCCCAGAGTAAAAAGCTTGCGATGGGGGTACCCAAGCAGGTGCGCTCCTGAGCCGCTGCTCTGCATGTCCATTCAGACATTGAGCCATGGTTCGCCTCCATCCCCCTCTCTCTCCTCATTTGCTGTCTGGTTGTGATTGACAGCCATTAGCTCCCGCGGCTGTCTCAGCCCATGAGGAAGGAGAGTCCATGGAGAGATTGGTGCTTACTAAAGTTGAGCGAACCGTGCCGAACTTTCGGGTGTCCGTGTACCGAACCCGAACGTTTGAGAAAAACGTTCGGGTATTTTATCACGCATGTTGAATAGCTGCAGGGCAGCCAATCAACAAGCGTTTCACTGGTTTTCCCTAGAAGCCATCACAGCCATGCCTACTAATGGCATGGCTGCGATTGGCCAATGCATCATGTGACCCAGCCTCTATATGAGGCTGGAGTCACAGTGCTGCATGTCACATGCTCTCAGGTTAGTGTAGGGAGAGGATGCTGCCGGCGCTGTGAGGGACAGATTGTGAGGGACAGATTGCAGTGATAATAACTAAGTAGAGATTACTACTACAGCTGTGAGGGACAGATTGCAGATCTAATAACTAGGTAGAGATTACTACTACTGCTGTGAGGGACAGATTGCAGATCTAATAACTAGGTAGAGATTACCACTACTGCTGTGAGGGACAGATTGTAGATCTATAACATCGCATCCTGCATTACAGAACGATCTGATTACAGAACGATCTCTCATCCTGCATTACAGAACGATCTGATACTGGACTAGGTAGAGATTACTACTGCTTTGAGGGACAGATTGCTTACGTCC
>BLSH010212870.1:1311791-1323340 GCA_018402905.1 Glandirana rugosa
CTTGATAAGGAGGGTGACTATTGTTAATACCCCGTGATATGGAGGGTGACTATTGTTACTACCCCGTGATATGGAGGGTAACTATGGTTGTTGCCCCTTGATAAGGAGGGTGACTATTGGTATCAGTGGGAGGTATAGTGCCCCATGATTGTTATCAGTGGGAGGAATAGTTCCCCGTTGTTGGTATCAATGGGAGGAATAGTGCCCCATCATTGGTATCAGTGGGAGGAATAGTTCCCAGTCATTGATATAATTTGGAGGAATAGTACCCCATCACTCATATCAGTGGGAAGAATAGTTCCCCCTTGTTGGTATCAGTGGGCGGAATAGTGCCTCATCATTGGTATCAGTGGGAGGTATAGTGCCCCATCACTGTTATCAGTGGGAGGAATAGTTCCCCGTTGTTGGTATCAATGGGAGGTATAGTGCCCCATCATTGTTATCAGTGGGAGGTATAGTGCCCCATCATTGTTATCAGTGGGAGGAATAGTTCCTCGTTGTTGGTATCAATGGGAGGAATAGTGCCCCATCATTGGTATCAGTGGGAGAAATAGTGCCCCATCATTGTTATCAGTTGGAGGAATAGTTCCCGGTTGTTGGCATCAATGGGAGGAATAGTGCCCCATCATTGGCATCAGTGGGAGGAATAAAGCCCCATCACTGGTATCAGTGGGAGGAATAGTGCCCCATCATTGGTATCAGTGGGAGGAATAGTGCCCCATCATTGGTATCAGTGGGAGGTATAGTGCCCCATCATTATTATCAGTGGGAGGAATAGTTCCCTGTTGTTGGCATCAATGGGAGGAATAGTGCCCCATCATTGGCATCAGTGGGAGGAATAAAGCCCCATCAAAGGTATCAGTGGGAGGAATAGTGCCCCATCATTGGTATCAGTGGGAGGTATAGTGCCCCATCATTGTTATCAGTGGGAGGAATAGTTCCCTGTTGTTGGCATCAATGGGAGGAATAGTGCCCCATCATTGGTATCAGTGGGAGGAATAAAGCCCCATCACTGGTATCAGTGGGAGGAATAGTGCCTCATCATTGGTATCAGCGGGAAGAACAGTGTCTTACTGTTGATATCAGTGGGAGAAAAAGTTCACTGGTATCAGTGGGAGGAATAGTTCCCCATTGTTGGTATAAGTGGAAGGAACAGGGTCTTATTGTTGGGGACGCTGGGAGGAATAGTTCCCCATTATTGATATCAGTTGAAGGAATAGGCACACAGTTCTAACATAGGATGAAAGTAAATGTTGGGTCAGTGCTGTATGTAGGATGAACCCCAAACATACTAAGTGAACACCAGAGGGTATTGCATGTTGCTGCAAAAAACGGTGGTAAACCCAGTGGTGCACAGTGCACTGGATTCAGCACTATGGCTTAGTAGAGCAAAGGCATTCACGTAAATATAAGGCTAGGTTCACACTGCAGCATGGAACAGCTCACAGCAGGGGTCCAGGGCGTCCCTGTTCATCGTTTCAGGTCTGATTTCAGCCCAAATTTTTGGCTCAGTTCGGACCTGAAATGGACCAGAAGACGCACAGGACGCCTGTGCAATTCGCACCGGAGCCACTCCCAAGATGTGTGAACTGGCTCCATAGAGAGCCGGTCACAATCTGCTGACATGCGAATTGGATGCGGAGAAGCGCATCCAATTCGCAATACAGTAGTGTCAACCCAGCCTAAAGCATAGTGTGAATCGTCCCTTATGCTTTGCAAAGTTTTAAACAAAAATATACATCTTTAGAATTCTATGGGTTTACAGTCCACATGGGTTTACGCTCATGCCCCTGGCACACTTCTCTATGACTGAAGAAGATTGATGTCTGATGAATTTCAGTCCTTTAATACTCAACAATTACACAATCTGGGGAATTGGATCATCCAAATATCGACATGCATAAGTTCTACCCAGACGTGTGACACCATCCTAATAATGGGAGAACATTCACAAAATGAATGAAATGATGCAGGTAACTCGTGTTTAATTATTTACTCTACTTAGCTCGACAGAAGGAGCCTTTTAGCAATAACACCAAGGATTTCAAATGCTCTTAGCAATCGCTAATGTTCTCTCTCTGTGGTGTGACCACACTTTAGAGCTATTTCGCAATGCTGAAGCCAAAAGGAAAAGCAGTAAACGAAAAAAAAAAAAAATCATCTTTCACTAAACACTTGGAGCATTTAATGGTTGATTGCTTTTTCTTTCCCAGTCAAAGTGACCCGGTTATGGAATAGGACCTCCTTTTTAAAAGGAATAAAAGACAACAGTAGAGCAGAAATATTGACTGCTTCTATAGCAACTGTTCTTTTGGGATCACACCGTGGCCCGACATGTGATCAAGTGCTTAGAAATTAAGCCCCGTGATCCCTGCCAAACAACAGAATCCTATAAAGCGGTGGTTGTCAACTTGTGAGCTAAAGGGGGCGTTAAATGAGGCCCCTGACATCACCCAAGGGCCGCACATAATACTGAATATACAGGTGGTCCCCGGGTTACAAACAAGATAGGGACTGTAGGTTTGTTCATAAGTCGAATTTGTTTGCAAGTCGGAACAGGTACATTTTTTTAAGTGTAGCTTCAGCCAAAACAAATATTTTTAAGCTTTTTGGATAGCATAGGGAAGGGTTAACACCCCTGTAATGTTTGTTTTGCTGTCTGTTTCTGTTCAGAAGATTTCACCTCACTTCCTGTCCCAATCATAATTGGATTTTGAAAATTTTGGGTTGTTGTGGAAACAAACCTTGGTGATAAAGCTTCAGTGGAGACTCCTTTTTCACATAATAACTCTTACAGGAGTGAATTTCCCTTCCTAGGGGGAGATATCCTCTCACTTCCTGTTGTCTCCCTCCGTTTGTAAGTAGGAGTCGTTCATAAGTCGGATGTTCATAACTAGGGGACTGCCTGTACATTATATTGTCAAAAGTATTGGGACACCACGCACATGAACTTTAATGGCATCCCAGTCTTAGGCCCGTTTCACACTGGTGCGACATACTTTGGGAGCGCATCTAGCATGACGTGCACAAATCAATGTTTCCCTATGAGAGCCGTCTTAACTGGTCTGACACAAGTCGGTCCGACTTTAGAAAAGGTTCCTGCACTACTTTGGTCCGACTTTGGTCAGTTTTCAGCCCATTCAATATCACTGAAGTCGCTTCAAAGTTGGATCCCTGTTCTAACCATCCGACTTGTGACATCCAACATGGTGATTACTGCAACAGGAAAAGGAATTTATGTCACGCTGGGATTGTTTTGATTGGTCAAAAGACAAGTCGGACGATCATAAAAGTCGGAGTAAAATGGTATCCTGTTCATTCAAGTCGGATGGAAGTAGGACCAATGTCACAGGGCAAAGTAGGATGACAGTCATACAACAGTCGTGTCGTACCAGTGTGAACCCGGCCTTGCAGGGTTCAATATTAAGTTGGCCCATTCTTTGCAGCTATAACAGCTTCAACTCTTCTGGGAAGGCTGTCCACAAGGTTTAGGAGTGTCTATGGGAATGTTTGACAATTCTTCCAGAAGCGCATTTGTGAGGTCAGGCACTGATGTTGGATGAGAAGGCCTGGCTTGCAGTCTCCCCTCTAATTCATACTATTAAGGTGTTCTATCGGGTTGATGTCAGGACTCTGTGCCTCAAGTTCCTCCACCCCAAACTCGCTCATCCATGTCTTTATGGACCTTGCTTTGTGCATTTGTCAAAATCATTTGGTGGAGGGGGGGTTATGGTGTGGGGTTGTTTTTCAGCGTTTGGGCTTGGCCCCTTAGTTCCAGTAAAGGGAGCTCTTAAGGCAGTGGTTCTCAACTCCTGTCTTTGGGACCCACTAATAGGCCAGGTTTGCAGGATAACTGAAATACATCACAGGTGATATCATTTGCTGCTCAGTGATTGCAGTATTCTAATCTGCATCTCCCCAAGGTAATACTTAAAATCTGGCCTGTTAGTGGGTCCTGAGGACCGGAGTTGAGAACTACTGTCTTAAGGTGTCAGCATACCAAGACACTTTGGACAATTTCATGCTCCCAACTTTGTGGAAACAGTTTGGGGATGGCCCCTTCCTGTTCCAACATCACTGCACACCAGTGCTCAAAGCAAGGTCCATAAAGACATGGATGAGCGAGTTTGGGGTGGAGGAACTTGACTGGCCTGTACAGAGTCTTGACATCAACTCGATAGAATACCTTTGGTGGAGACTGCGAGCCAGGCCTTCTCATCCAACATCAGTGCCTGACCTCACAAATGCGCTTCTGGAAGAATGGTCAAATATTCCCATAGACACTACTAAACCTTGTGGACAGCCTTCCCAGAAGAGTTAAAGCTGTTATAGCTGCAAAGGGTGGGCCAACTAAATACTGAACCCTATGGACTAAGACTGGGATGCCATTAAAGTGTTTATTAACCCCACCCCACCCGCCAAAAAAATGGATCCTGTTCCTATAAAGCATTATATACAGCACAGTGCCTGTGCTGTGTCATTTGGCCCCCTGTATCACCTGAAATACCTGGCTTTTCCTGCCAGTTTCTACCATCCCCCTGTACTTTGACCACAATATATCAGGGCTGCTGAGCCCCGAGACCGTTGTCAATGTACGTGCCTCCGTCATCTGCAGCTCTCCAGTCTCCCTCTGTCACCCCCGCCTGTCAGCTCTCACTAGCTTTGATCTGCTTCTTTCCCTACTGGTTCAAATCTATCTTACCTTTAGATTATCCCCTCTGTCAGATAAAAAGCTGTATCCTAGTGCCTGTGCTTTATAAAAAAAAAAAAAGAAAAAAAAAGACGATTTCTACCTGTTTTAACCGCTTCCCAACCACGTTGCGTACATTTACTGCTGCAGAGTGGCTCTGTCCCGCGAATCGCCGCCTATAAACGGCGGCTCGCGCGTGTGCTGTAGGAGTGTGGCCGCGGCTCAGGCGGACTCGATCTCCACCGGCGAGCTGCGATTGCCTAGCAGAGAACAAAAACGGGGAACAACCGATGTAAACACGGCAGTTCCCCCCGCTCTGTCAGGCAGCATGTGAGAGATCTACTGATCCCGGTCACTGGGATCAGTTAGATCTCTTATGCCCCTGCCAGCCCAGCCCCCCTCACAGTTAGAACACGCCTAGGGAATACAGTTAACCTCTAGATCTCCCCCTGCAGGTTAACCCCTTCACTGACAGTGACATTTACACAGTGGATATTTCAATTTGTGATCACTGTATAAATGTAATTGGTCCTAAAAAAGTGTCAATGTCCGACATGCCCACTGCAATATCACAAACCCGATAAAAATCGCAGATCGCCACCATTACTAGTAAAAGAAAAAAATAATTTGTAAAAAACGCCAGAAATTAATTCTCATGGTTTGTAAACACAGCAACTTTTGTGCAAACCAATTAATACGCGCCAATTGCGATTTTCTTTTACCAAAAATATGAGGAAGAATACCACCCAAAGAAAGCTCTATTTGTGGGGAAAAAAGGACACAAATTTCCTTTGGGTACAACGTCGCACGACCACGCAATTTTCAGTTAAAGCAAAGCAGTGCTGAATCGCAAAAAGTGCTCTGGTCCTACAGTGGGAAACCCTTCCGGGGCTGAAGTGGTTAACCACTTCCACACTGCCTACCATATATTTACAGCGGCAGTGTGGATGCCTCCCACGAATCGCCGTAAATAAATGGAGGAGTGTGCCCGCGGCTCAGGCGGACCCGATGTCTGCCGGCGAGCCGCGATGAGCTGCAAGAGCCAAAGAACGGGGAACCGCCAATGTAAACACGGTGGTTCCCCGCTCTGTCAGTGCAGGCATAGGAGATCTACTGATCCCTGTCACTGGGATCAGTTAGATCTCTTATGCCCAAGGTAGCCCAGCCCCCTCACAGTAAGGACACACCCAGGGAACACAGTTAACCCCTAGATCTCCCCCTGCAGGTAACCCCTTCACTGCCAATGACATTTACATAGTAACCAATGCATTTTTATAGCACTGATCGCTGTATAAATGCCAATGGTCCCAAAAAAGTGTCAAAATGGTCTGACATTTCTGCCACAATATCACAGTACTGCTAAATATTACAGATTGTCGCCATTACTAGTAAAAAAACAAAAAAAAAACAAAAAAAAAAAATCCAGAAATGAATTCTCATCGTCCATAAACGTGGCAACTTTTGCGCAAACCAATCAATAAACGCCGATTGAGATTTTGTTTTTACCAAAAATATGAGGAAGCATATAAAATCGGCCAAAACCGATGAAAACAATTTTTTTTATATTTTTTTTTTGGATTTGTATTTTTATTTTTTTTTTTTTGGTTTATAGCGGCAATCAGAAATGACGCAGAGGTGATCAAATACCACCAAAAGAAAGCTCTATTTGTGGGAAAAAAAGGATGCAAACTTAGTTTGGGTACGTCGCACGACCGCGCAGTTGTCAGTTAAATCGACGCAGTGCCGAATCGCAAAAAGTGCTCTGATCCTAAAGGGGGAAATCCTTCCGGGGCTGAAGTGGTTAACAGTGTCTTCCAGAGATCACATGACTCCAGGCTCTCTGCTCCTCTCCTCCCTGGCTGATGTCAGCAGGGGAATCTCGGCCCCGCCCACTGGAGATATCAGATGGGGAGAGCTGAGGGCCTGGAGTCATGTGATCACTGGAAGACACTGTTAAAACAGGTAGAAATCAGCTTTTTTTTTTTTTTTTTTTTTTTAAAGCACAAGCACTAGGATTTTTATCTGACAGAGGGGATGATATAAACGTTTAACAACCACTTTAAGGTTCATGTGCGTGTAAAGGCAGGTGTCCCAATACTTTTGATAATATAGTGTATGCTGATCTAGGTGGTGTATGGCCCAAACCTCCACATGCATGCCTCTTTATGCTTTTTGAATTTAAGATATTTGCCGTGTTTCTTGGATTTTATTAGCCGGTTACTGTTGTGGCCTAGCTTTACACAAAAGTGCCTTGCATTTGCTAAAGAACACGTTCACCTTTAACACACAAGTACTTGGGAAAGTCTCTAGTTAAAAATCTGTCTCACAAGGTTTTTTTTTTTTTTCCCTTTCCTTTTTGACTTCTGATATGGAGCAGAGCCAAGAGTCTTCCCACAGCTAAGTGCAAGTAAAACTTCATGAGAATCTTATGAGAACGCACAAAGCAAACGCATTATACTACCGTTTGCAAGCCTGCGATTTAAGTTGCAGTATTTGCATATTATGGGTATTTCTCTATAGCACATTGCACACATAGGATTCGGTTTCATACATTACCTTTGTTTCTTTTTGCTTTCTACAACCAGATACATTCTGATGTTATGATGGGTATACAGATGTTTTGCTAGGAAACTACTCACTAGTCAAAAAAGCTTCCCCTGTGTGCCCCTCTGATTTAGTTGTACTTTGTAGTAGGGGTCTAAATTCAGTGCTCAACCCTGCTCATCTGCTTTGACCCTTTCAAATAAGATTAAAGAGAAAGACTTTTTTTTTTTTTTTTTTAAATAACAAACATGTTATACTTACCTGCTCTGTGTAATGGTTTTGCACAGAGCAGCCCCGATCCTCCTCTTCTCGGAGCAAACAGCTTGCTGTGGGGACTCCTGAGCCACTGCTCTGCGTATCCATTCAGTCAGAGCCATGGCTCGGCCCCGTCCCCTTCTCATTGGCTCACAGGTTGTGATTGTTGTCTCAGCCAATGAGGAGGGAGAGTCTCCGGGGAGCCGAGGCTCCCGTGTACATCGCTGGATTGAGATGGGGCTCAAGTAGGTATTGGGGGGGGGGGGGTCAGTACATATGTTTTTTACCTTAAGGCTCCATTTACATGGGACGCTGTTTCAACCTCCCCTGAACGTTTTATCTCGACAGCTAGAGACCGGCGTCTAAAACGTCCGTTTTGCATGCCGCGTTTAGCAACGTTTTTCCGCGTTCACGTCAAGGAGCATTCTTGAAAAAGAAAACTTTTTTTTTTCTTAAATAAAAACGCCTGTAAACGAAACGCTCCTAGACGCGAGTTACCGCGTTTACAAGCTGTTTGGCATTTCAAATGCCTCTGAACTGGTGTCTGAACCCATTTTTTGTGCGTTCCAAAAAAAGCCTCTAAACTCAACTGCCTGGAAACTACCTTAAACGACCCTGTGTACATGGACTGATAAGATAACAGAGGAGAGTTCAGGGGCAGTTGAAAAAAACGCCCAAGTGCCTCTAAGGCTTCAAACACGGGCGCATTAAAAAAAAATAAGCAAAACGTCGGGCCCGACGTCAGGGAAAAATCTGCATTTTTTTTTAGGCGTTTTGCATCAGCGTTAGTGAGCGTCGGCGTCAATAGGCGTTTTGTTTGAAAAAACATTCCTCTACTATTTTTTAACCTGAAAATGCCGGCACCAAAAACGCCAGTTAACACCGGTGCGGCGTTAATGTGCGTTAGTGAGCGTTTTGCTGGCTTGGCGTCAAAAACGCCAAAACGTTACAGCCTTGGAACGCGCTGGCCATGGGTTCTACTTTCAGCTCACGATCGCAGACGCCATCTACAGTTTAAAAACGTTGGCATTTTTATGGGGCCATTGAATAACATGGAGAGCTGTAAAAAACACAAAAAAACGTGGCTGTAAAAACCATCCGTGTGTATGAGGCCTAAACGCCCGTTTACCAGCAGCAGTGTAAATGAGGACTTAGGCATAAAATGCATAAAAAGGTAAAAAAACCTTGAGTGGCAGTTCAGACCAGCAGATGTCAGCCATCGCATGTGATTCGCATCGCACTGCTGTGCAGATCACATGCGCTCTCTGTGTGATGCAAATTCAGCCAAGCAGATTCACACCCATGTGATCCGATTCATGTCCAAATTCACAGTTTGCACTGCGATCTGCGAACTGATCTGGGGGTGTCATTAACTTCTATTGACACCCGCAGCAGTTTGCATAGGGAAGTGTGAACTGCCTGCGAGTTCTATGCGATGCGGGAACCGGCACTGGAATTGCGCTGGTTCCCGCATCGTGCTGGTATGAACCGGCACTGAGACTTTAGAACCACTTTAACCTTTTCTCGCCACGCCTCCCGATCCTGTAAGAGGTGTACGACGCTGGGAGGCAGGATGGGGCTTAAGAGCATGTGACCGCCGGGATTGGCTGTCACGTGACCCAAAAACTCCTAAACGCCAGCAGCGATCGGAAGCTTTCGCTTAGGTGCCAGTAACTGTGTCGGGCGCGCTTTTGGCACAGCTGTTTGGGCAGCAATTCACAGAAATATGCAGCCTCTCTGCGCCAAGAACCAGGTGTGGAGGGGCCGCATATTTGCATGCAGCTGGCGCCAAAGGGTTAAAGCTAGCCCTGACGAATTCCCTACTGCAGTTATTGTATTCTGATAGCTTGAGCCGCCGGTTGTCAAAAGACACAAAGAGAAACTGCATCTAATTGAATGCAGGAGGTGTTCAGCGGGCAATTTTATGTCAGACACCTTTGATATTTTAATCAAAGGATGTCGGGTGGGAGGGTGCCAACAGGGCCACCCATGGAGCGAATTTTAGCTGGTTTATTAGGAATTGGCTGAGGGTAGTGTTAAATGTATTAACAGATTTAAATATACTATCTATTTGAAGCCTACACTTTATAATTGGTTACAGCAAACAGTTGCTCCTTTTAGGATAAAGGTTTTACATGAATAAATAAAAGCTAATCATTTTAATCACCCCTGAAAGTGTAAATGGTTTGTTCCACCCATCATTGATCCTGTCTTCGCTGATCCTCCCCTTCTTCCACAGTTCCCAATCCAACTGCTGACAGGACAGTGCCTTGGAGTCACTCTGAACATGCTCAGCTTGGTGTGTATTGATAGAGATTTTTTTTTGTTGTTGTTTTTTTGGGAGGGTGCATGTGATTGGCACAGGGCCAATCAGCACTGTCCAGACGGAGTCAGGAGTCATGCAGCCTCATAGGACAGTCAAAGGAGAATAAAAAAATCCTCCCACAAGCTTTAACCAGGCACTGATAGAAGTCAGAAGACTGCCATATACTGGTTATGAGAAAAGGTCATGGTACATAGTCTAATAAGTCATCAATAGGCAAATGCTCTTTGACTATTGATGACTTATTAGAGTATATACCATGACCTGTTGCCATGTATAATATGTCAAAATAGACACATAATTACTTGTAAATGCTTTGTTCTTTATTATGGTCTTTAGTGTATATTCCTCTTGTCACCTCACGTACTCTCCTGAAGAAGCGGAAAACAGCGAAACATGTCAAACGTTCTAAGCAAATAGATCATAGGTCAGGTTGGTTACCTTTAAAGCCATTCAAACCTTTTTTGTGTCAACTTGTGTGCATGTTATCAGGCCAAAGTCATGTAAACTTTTGATCAGGGTCATTTGGGTAGTTTCTGTTGTCATTATGATTTAAAAAGAGTAAACTCAGTTGATTGATAATAAATGGCTTCAGCCAAACACTAACCATGAGTGAAAGAAATGTGTTTGTGTTATCATTCATATTCTCTGAAAAATGGCCAAGAAATCATAAATTCTGCCAGGGTATGTAAACTTATGAGCACAACTGTATATTCAGATTTGCTGGCTAGATCACCAGATGAAAATAAAGAGAATATAGCCTAAAAAATAAACGAACGCAGCCACCACATCTAAGAATTGGTAAGCTGCAATATACTGCATGTTTCGTTTCGGATATAACGCAATTTTAAAGCTAAGCTGACAATAAACTGTTTATTTTTGGCTTTAATATTGCTTTACTCCGCTGAAGTTACATAGTTGGTAAGGTTGGAAAAAGACAAGTCCATCCAGTCCAACCTGTGTGTGTGCTTATATGTTGATAGTACATTTTGTACCCCTGTATACTGTGGTCGTTAAGGTGCCCATCTAACAATATTTTGAATTTATTGATGCTCCCCGCTGAAACCACTGCTTGTGGAAAGAATTTTAGATCCTTACCGCTCTTACAGTAAAGAACCCTCTATGCAGTTTACGGTTAAACCGATTTTCTTCTAATTTTAGTGAATGGCCGCGTGTCTTTTTAAATTCCCTTCACTAAAACATTTTTTCACTATTGTGGGGTCACCAGCAGGGGCGTCGCTAAGGGGTGGCTAGCGGGGCTGGAGCCCCGAATGTCACGCCCTCAGCCCCGAGCCTCCCGAGGGGCCCCTAATGGCGACTTGACAGAGCGGCAGGCGGAGGCGGTAGGACCCACTGGTGCATGGGGTCTATTGGCCGGCGCGCATCACTCCTCCGGGCTCCAGTGATGATTATAGCTGCCTGGAGCGGAGGAGCCCTTTCCCGCCAGCCGTTACAGGTCCGTGGAGTGTCCCCTCCTAGGCAGCAGCAGCATGCAGGCAGACAGAGAACATCCGTCCCCTCTCCCGCCGCCACGGGAGTCGGCGGCTCTGATAGCCCCCCACCCTCCCCCTCTCAGGTCCGGCACTCAGGGCTCTGTGTTCAGTTTGCCGCGGCTGCTGAAAAGAGGTGGATAAGGGAGGAGGGGGATCCTGGCGGCTGTGTTGTAAAGCCCGGATGGCGGCTATCAAAGCTGGGTCAGTGAAATGGAGCGGATCCCCCTCCTCACTTATCCACCTC